>JAUPMG010045512.1:0-14094 GCA_031762675.1 Pachysandra terminalis | reverse complement strand
TCTAGAGGGGGAAAGGTTACTTTAATTCGTCAGACCTTAGCTTGCTTGCCTACGTATTTGATGTCTATCTTGATCATACCGGGCTCTGTGGCGGATAAAATTGAAAAATTGCAAAGGAACTTCCTTTGGAGCGGGTTGGGAGGGAAAAACAAGTATCATTTGGCTCGATGGGATCAGGTTTGTAGACCAAGAGAAGAGGGAGGTATTGGAATAAGAAGATTGAGAGATTTTAACAAGGCTTTATTGGGGAAATGGTTGTGGAAATTTGGTGAAGAAGGGGGTAGTCTTTGAAGAGAAGTGGTTGGTCTTAAGTACGGCTGCCGACCGGGGGGGTGGAGCCTATTAGATCTTCTCATGGTGTTGGTTTATGGAAGGCTATCTGGTCGGTTTCAAAAGATTTCAGGGAAGGGATCTTCTTCTAAGTGGGGTGGGGGAATCGGGTAAATTTTGGGAAGATTGTTGGTGTGGGGGGTCCCCTTTGCTATAAAATTTAATGCTTTATACTTGGTAGCATTAAGCAAAGGGGAATGGGTCTGTAATATTATGCAGAAGGAAGGCACTGAAATTGGTTGGAATTTAAGATTTAGACGTGCACTTTTTGATAGGGAGGTGGACGACGCCAGCAACCTCATGTTGGAATTGGGTAAATTCAGGTTGATTGTCTGGATAGAAGGTGTTGGAGAGGTGAGGGGAGTGATCTGTTAACTGTGAAGAATTTCTTTGAAGCTAAATTCACTAATTATCAAGAAGAGGCGGCCGACAAGTTGATTTGGAAGGTTCATTGCCCTTCAAAGGTATCCTTTTTTGTTTGGTTGGTGGTTCATGATAAGATTCCTACGGTTGATCACCTCATCTCCAGAAATTGGTCTCTTCCTAACCGATGTGTTATGTGCAAAAGGTAGGCTGAATCTGTTAATCATCTTTTGATTCATTGTGAGTTGGCCAAGAACCTTTGGTCCTTCTTCTTGAGTGGTTTTGGTGTTTTGTGGGTGCTACCGGAAGATTTAAAAAGCTTATTTCTTGCGTGGGGGAGGAAGAAGAAGTTTAGATGGAACATCCTATGGAATCTTTGCCCTCATGTCGTTTGCTGGTCATTATGGAAGGAGAGAAATTATAGTGTTTGAGGGTAAGGAGGTACAGATTCGTGAGATTACTAAGAGAGTTGTTGCCCTCCTTTTTCATTGGGCAAAGGCGCTACCAGAGTTTTGTGAAATTGATTTTTGTGATTTTGTAAATAGGTGGAGGGAGTAATAGTGGTGTCGCTTACAAACATAGAGTAGGGTGTTTTGACATCTAGTTGGATGCTGATACTTGTACATTGGCTGCTAGACTTGTAACCTTTCTTCTTACATTTGTTTTATAATATTACAACTTTACTTATCAAAAACAATATATTTGAGCTTGCAGATCTGCTTCCACCTCACTAATAGTAATGGCATTTAAATTGGGCTCATATCCCACATCATAGAGAGTCATGTAGTTTCTCTAACATCTTAGCCACATCATAGACCTCTTTGCTAATGAGTTTTTAATCAATGTCAGTCTGCCCTCTTTTTATAGGAATCCCTTTTCCATGTAGCTATCTTTCTATCCTTTCTAGTATAAAATCCTAAACTAAGGTAACTTCATGAGATGCATCAAGATTGCTTTACGAGACATTTGTTAGGAAGTCTTGGGTGCATCTTAAGGAGCAAGAGTACACAAGCAGAAGATCTTATGCTTACGAGAATATAGGATTTATCTTGGATGTATAACTAATGACAAAGTTCGAACACACTGGTGATCCAAAACATCCAAAGGTTAGGTAATCCTTTCTTGAATGATCAATTTATTATAGTTCAACTTGGTGTATCCAAATGCCATAATTGACAGACCATAGTTGCCTATCCAAATGGCCAAATGCCAATATGATATACAATAATATAATCACTACACATATACATGTACATGGTTGCTTCATCGATTTACCAAAGTATCCATAGGACAATTGAAATAGTGAGTAGTGTGCATCAAGAAGAGTCATTTGACTAATTACTCTTACTGTAGTTGACAGGTTGATAAGGGGGATTTCACTTTCTTTCATAAGCATGTTTTGGATACACTTGAGACATTGAACCACAATGGGAGGTAGACCATGTTATTTGTATTAGAATAATATCTATGGAATGATATCAAACATATGTAAGAAAACACAAAGATTATTAAAGTGTCTTCTCTGTACATGTAATAAGACAACTTCATTGGCAACATAATTTGTCCTTTTAAATTTATATTGAAGTAAGCTTTTGCATGATCTATGATAGTCGCATTTTAGATTTATTTAAAATTCTTAATGCAACAAGGGAAAGGCTTTATGCATTCTGTTAATTCAATATTTACTTTTTCCTTTGAAATTTATATTTTAGTAAGCTAAAAGCATGATCTGTGATAGTCGCATTTTAGATTTATTAAAACTTCTTAATGAAACAAGGGAAAGGCTTTATGCATTCTGTTAATTCAATTGTGGTAGTGATTCATGCCAATAAGGATGTTGTGCAAGGGATCTCATCCAAAGATGTTTTGTATTCCCTGAATTCATGGGGCTAGCACGGAGATTGGAATACAAGGTACATTTAGCAAGGTACATCACATAATATGGAGATACATAGAAAGGACTCAAGAGTACGTATTGCATCAAAGGTAAAAGTACTAAATCTTAAGAACATACCCAACTAATAAGCTTTTATGTAAAAACGGGGGAGAGAAACTATTTAGAAAATAATGATGCCTAAGGGTTCAACATCGTGGAACAAACTTCAAAATTTCACTTGAAACACACAGACCAAAACATACAAGATTCAATAGTTACCAATAAACATGGGAATGACGATGAAAATCCTGGGAGCAAACTTGAAAAATGGAGAATTTCATACCTTATTATCTTTGTTATTAAGACATTGCAAGCAACGTTGGATTACATGATTTCCATTCAGGTCCTTGATGAGATCAAGGAACCCTGGTTCAAGAGCTGAGATAGCCAGGGAGATCTGCTGCCTGGTGTTGAGAGTCTCAATCAACTTCTGTACAACTCGCGTTCTGATAAAATAACAATTATGTAAGAAAAAAAATACAAGTGACTTTGAACATTTGAAAAAAGAAAAACTATATGCACAAGTCTACAACAAAACAACATATGCAGCACTGACCCATGTGTGTTTAACGAGATTCTAACAAGCTCGCCTGGTTCTTCTGTTACCATGAGCAGAATTTGAGTTCTCTGATCTTCATTGCAAACATCCAACAACTTCTGCATAAGGTAATTCCCAAATGGGTTCATCATAAGTTCATTAACATGATCAATAACCTCATTAAATATGATTTTCACGTCTTGTGGGTTGCCCTCATCAAATTTCCTTTGCAAAAAACGACAACCATGCTGATCCTTTGCTATGAAGTATATATACCCTTGAACTTCTTCTAATGAGTTAAATTTGGGTCGTAGAAGCAAAGGGCAGTAAATACTTGAATTCCGGTCATTTAAACACATCCCTCCTGATTGAGGTCGACCGTCTATCTGTGAAGTCTTTTCTCGCTTATTCCCCACACCAATCCCATTGCCAGACCCCTTTTTGTGTCCCATTGAACGATCACATCCCTTATTGAACACATAATTCAAACCTTTTCCTTGGATGATAAAACTATCTTCACAATTAAAAGCCTCAACATCACATGGACTCCTCACAGGGTGAAGAGATCTAGGAACACAATTGTTTTCGGGTATTCTTCTTGTTCCATCAAACACTGGAGGACTATAATGCAGTAAATTCTCCACATTCGGTGGCACATTCAGGTATGCCAAATGAGGAGAACTTGGCGAATCCGACATCCCCTTGACTCCATTAGAAATCATCCCATTTAACTGTGAATAAAATAAAGCATCGGTAATGAACGGCCTACTTACAGAAGGTATCGTGTTAGGTATCTGAGTTTCCCTATGGTAACAGTTGCTTGCATGTTCTCTTGTTTGCTGTACTGGGAAATTCCTCATGCCATTGCAAAAAGCTGGTTGAGAAAACAAAGCTTCATAATGGCCAGAAGAGTTATAAAAACCCGATAAATTACCTACTTCGTGTTCCGGCTGAAACCCGGACAATGGCAAGCTCCTCTTGTCGCTAAAAGCCGATGAACCTCTGTGAACAGAGGATTGAATCCCTGCATAGGTAGAATAATCCAATCTAAAATCCCCAGGATTACCATATTTTTCAACATTGCTGTGGTTAGTTCCCACCACAGAACCATTACCAAACCGAAATCCATCCGATTCTATTGGGAATCGTCTGATCGTCGAAGAATCCAGGTGTTCATCTCCGATATGCATTTTACTAAAATTTCTAGACAAACCCAATTCATCTATCAACCTCTCATTGCCGTTCTTCCTTATGTGAGAATCAGGAACTTTCGATTTCGACCACAATCCATTCAGGGAATGAGCAATTCGGATTGGGTTTTGGGACTTGGTGTCCTCGAATGGAGGAGTCCGTAATCCGTCGTCGGAAAACGAGAGCCCACCGGAAAACAAACTCGATGAAGAACAAGAACCTTCAGATTGCAAAGAGACTCCACTACCAGGAGAGACACACATATACTTGCAATAACGTGAAGGGTAATCTTCATACATGCCGTAAATATTCTGTGTAGAATCAGAAACATGGCCTTCGCCACCATTAACATGTACCTGATGATGATGATTATGGTGTTGATGAAAAAGGTTTTGATGATTAAGAGATGTTGCATGAGGGATCTCATCCAACAACATTTCAAACTCCTGATCTTCCTTCATGTCTCCGTCGTTTCTCTTTACAATCACAATTTCTATACACTTCAAAAAGAAGAAAAATACAAAACAGAGATTGAATTAAAAACAGAAACTCAGTCTCAAAATCTCAAACCCGACTAGATTTCGATTCAGAAAGACTGAAAACCGGATACCCAGAATAGATTATCAGTTTTCCTGTTCGTTTTGATGGATGAAGATCGTTGAAATGGGGTGGTAATGGGATGGAAATTGAATTGCATTTCATCTCATTTGGATTTGGGTTTTGAGAAGAGTTGGTGAAGCATGCAAAGAAGAAGAGAGAGGGGATGAAGGTAATACACTTGTATGATTACTTCAGCGTAGATATACGGTTTTGGTACAATATAAGGTCACGCCATTAAAACTAGTAGAGAGGAAAAGACGCTTAGCATACAGAAGCACACAGAGAGTAAGGGAAGAGAGAGACACCGCTGTGACTCAAAAAGTATATATAAAAGGCTTACACTTTTAATCTTTTTTATTTATTTTTTAATGCAGAAGCAATTTCTTATATGTTTCACCACTTTTAGTTACCTGGTAAGACATTGGCTCTTTCATAAGAATGATGACGTGGAGACCGTTCATATTATCTGAACAAATCAAGTAGACAGTTCTTTGTCTCATTTGATAGATCAGGATTTTAATTCTGGTGCATCAATACATATATCTCCCATATCTTTAATTGTTTAATTTAATAATATATTCGATTTCTTTCTGTTTTAGGAGATCTTTCTGTTAATATTCTCCTTCTTCTACGAGTTTCCTTGGTATATATCCTTGATTAGAGTCTACATCAAAAATATCTTTTATCTACACCAGCAAAACAAATATAACAAATATATTTTACTCAATAGTTAAGCTGATTGTATAATTCCAACCGTCAGATTTATCTAATCTATCGTATTCATTTGATGTAAAAATTATGGATGTATAAATGGGCTAGGTACTTCAATGATTGTACAATTCCAACCGTCTGATTTATTTGATCTATCGAATGCATTTGATGTTTATTGATGTAAAAATTAAGATATACATCCATAAAAATAAAAAAAATTAGGGATGTGCAAACGGGTCACGCGTGCTTTTGCCTATAATTTGGCCGAAAACTAATCGAGCTCGTGTCCAAACCATGTCTTGGGCATAAATCTAGGCTCGGCACGGCACTATAAGGCCTGTCGTGTCGTACCATGCCATGCCGTATAAGGTAACTCACATGTGCAACCTTACTTGGACCTACTTTTCCATCTGAATCTCAAGTCAAATCAAGATTTTAGCACGTGGCATAAAAATTATACCTAAAGTTAACAATTTTTTATATATAAAACTTAAAAATAATAAAAATTAGACAGTTATTAATAAATGTGATAAAACCTAATACATATGTATTAATAGATCTTAAGGTTAATTTCACTTACACTCCTGAGGTTTTTGACGAAAGCAGAAACATCTCTTGAGGTTTTTGAAAAGTCACTTATATCTTTTGAGATTTTGTACTGTAATGCAAAGACACCCTTTCCGTTAACTTTTCATTTTAATATTAACAAAAACGATGACGTTATTCATATTTTTTACTATATTACCCTTACCCAAGAAACTCTTTTCCATCTTCAAATTCCAACCGCACGCCTCAATTTTTAAGTAGTTTTACAAATTTCTTTTTATCACTTTTCTTGGCAAGAGAGCGATTAACTTTTGGTCCCACAACGGATTCCTATGAATTGCTTTCCCATTTATATCTTAGTAGCCAATGAAAGGGTAACATTTGGAGATTCGAAGGAAACGTCTGGCAGCCGCAGCTTAAGAACCCAAACAAGGGTCACGATACATGCCACGTATCGTTGTACGAAAAATGTAGTAAAATCAAAGGGCTAGTATCTTTTTGATCAAGTTGTACATTACATATTTGATATATTGGAAGGACATTAAGGCTGAGTTTGGTCTGGCTTGTGCTTTTGGATAAGCACTCATTAGATAAGTGACTCAATGGGAGCATTTATCCACATCAACAATAAATTGCTTACTTGAAAAAAATAGTATTTTTGTAAATACATTTATTTAAGTGCTTGTAAAAGTTTAGAAGTAAAATAAGTATTATAAAAATATTATTTTAGTTTAAAAAAATATTTATTTAAATGCTTATGAAAGTTTAGGGATAAAATAGATATTATGAGAATATTACTAAAGTTTATAAATAGCTTATGATAAGAGAATCTATTCTTAGTAGCTTCTCCTTATGGATAGCCTCTCTATTGTTTATGGGTAAGCACTTACCCATTAGGTATTACCAAACACATTTTTTATTTCAAAAAATGTTTTAATAAGCTATAAGCAGAAATAAGTACTTATATAAGTTGGGCAAAACGCACCCTAGATATAAATTCCCTTGGACCCGGATCAGATTGATGGTTGGGCCAGTAGATAGAGAAAAATGTATTCAAACCACCTCGATCGATCTGACCTGAGAGTTGAACCAGTTATGATACAAGCATGCTCTCCTCCATGTTTGTTGAAATCATGTCAGTAACATGCAGAGATGCATGGGTTTGCAGTGACAGTGTGCATTAATCAACCTAATTAACTGTATGTTCAAAACATTTCTAGCATATGAAAAAAAAATAAAAATAATAATAAAACAGTTTACTAATAAACTTATACTCAGAGCTCTAGACCATGATGTCTCCAATTGTTAGGGCTATAAATAGGGTGGATTGGAACCTGTTCAACTCAGTTCGAACTCGACCCAAACTAAAATCAATTGACCCAAATCTAGCCCCATCCAAACTCAAACTAAAAGCTATAGAGCCCAAACCCCACCCGAATTCAATTTATTGAGTTCGAGGTGCGTTCGGGTCGGCTCAAATTAAATTAAAAATGCTATAAAAAGTAAAAAATAAAAATAAAAAACAATAAGAAGAAAATTACATTTTTATAAAGTTCATATATATGGTCCGGACCGTGTTGAAAAGGCTAAAAATTGTTATAAAAGAAAAAAGAAGAAGAAAAATTTATACAATTATAAAGTCATATTTATATATTCTTTGTATATATTGGTCCGGGTCGGGCTTTTGGGTTGTACGACCTTCAACCCAAACTCAATTTCAGGCTCAAAATTGATCTCGGCCCGTACCCGCACCCAAACCCAAACTTAGTCATGAGTTCGGTCTCTTATTCGTGTTGGGTCGGGCGGGCGAAAGGGTTGGGCAAAACTTACAGCCCTACCTAATGTAAATGTAAATAAAAAACGACCTCATAACAAGGTTTTCTTGTAAATACGCGAAAGCTTCAGACCAATTTTTTTTTGGAAATCATAAATGTTTCAGTTTTTATCTATTTATTTATTTATATGCCCTTTGAAACCACAATAATAATAATAGTGTGACCAGTTTGTGTTGAATGATTCTTAGTTATAAAATCATATTGAACCTAACTTTTTCATCATATCTATAGAGATAACACAAGATCAGTAAATTGAGATGTTCGAAGAAAATTTCAAGAGACACAAAACAAGGTTAGTAAGTTGAGATGTTGGAGAAAACTGAGTATGTGGAAGGTTTGCGGTTTGGACTAGTTGATAGATTTATGGTTTATACAGAAAAAATGGTATCCAATTCCAAACCATCCCTGATCAGATTTATGGTTCGACTAGTTGATAGAGAAAAAGGTATCCAAACCATTCCGGTCTGACCTGAGAGTTGAACCAGTTATGGTACAAAGATACTCTCAATGTGGATTAGAGAAACTGGCAATCTGAGTTTTACTCGAACTCAAAAATAGTTAGAAAAAAGTTAAAGAAGGAATTTTCTATATGTTTCACCACAGTTACCTGGTAAGACATTGGTTCATTCGTAAGAATTGATTACGTTGACAATCCAGACCGTTCATATTATTTGAACAAATCAAGTATACAGTTCTTTGTCTGATTTGATAGACTAGGATTTTAATTCTGGTGACACATATATCTCCCATTTATTTAATTGCTTAATTAATAATATATTCGATTTCCTTCTGTTTTTAGGAGATCCTTCTGCTACCCTTCTCCTTCTTCTACGAGTTTGTTTTGTACATTAACTTGATTCTCTCTACATCCAAAATATACTTTATCCACGTCAGCAAAATAAATATAACAAATATATTTTACTCAATAGTCAAACTGATTGTACAATTCCAACCGTCAGATTTATCTGATCTATCGTATTCATTTGATGTTCATTGATGTAAAAAATTAGGAATGTAAAAATGAGCCAAGTACTTTACTGATTGTACAATTCCAACTATCTGATTTATTTGATCTATAGTATGCATTTGATGTTTATTGAAGATTATAACGCATTCCTAAATAAGTGCTTTTTTGTCTTTTTTATTTTTAGATTAATGCAAAAAATTGAAACTTTTAATTATCCAATTGGTCTATACAAGTTCTTGAATAGTTTTCTACCGCTTAAAAAAAAAAAAAGTAGTAAAATCAAAGTGCTAGAATTGTTTTGATCAAGTTGTACTTTGCATATTTGATCTCTTGAACGGGACATTAGAGTTGAACCAGTCATAGGTACAGGCATGCTCTCATCACTCATGGTTTGTTGAAATCATGCGCGTAACACGCAGGGATGCCTGGATTTGCAATGAGCATTGATCAAATATCTTCAAAAAATTTCAAGGTTTAAAAAATAAAAATAAAATAATAACAATGAATTAGTTTTTTTTATATCCAGAGCTACCATGCTTCAGTTTTTTTTCTCAAATCTTACAATGTGTAACGGTTGAAAGTGTAACGGCTATAACTTAAAAACATATAAATAAAATCACTCAATCTAATGTTTTTTTTTTGTTGGTCTTAACCACGTGGTGTCTCCACACCCACTTAGGTGTGGGACTAATCCACGTTTAGGGCGGGAGCATTATGGGTAAATTCCTGGCCACGAGTGCTTCTAATGGAATTTGAACTCCAGACTTACCTCTGGAGACGCCCACTAGAGCCCAGCTTGCTACCAACTGAGCCACACATCGGTGGTTCACACAAAACACTTTTAAGTGTTATAGTATCAGAACTTGGTTCACACAAAACACTTTTAAGTGTTATAGTCTCAGAACTATCCATGAGATATGAAAGAGTTTTTCTTTTTTACCCATTGTCCTCGTCCACTTCTTTTTTGGAGTATTACTTTGATATAAGATATAAAATCCCTTGGAGCCGGATCGGATTTATGGTTGGACTCGTTGACAGAGAAAAAGGTATCCAAGTCATCCCGGATCAGATTTATGGTTGGACTAGTTGATAAAGAAAAAGGTATCTAAGCTATCCAGGTCTGCCCTTAGCAATGAATCTATGGAAGGTTCCTTCAACCTCAACAACACTACATCCAGCATATTTCTTCACCCGGTTCTTTTCCATAGCTTCTCTCATCGTCCTTGCATCATCCCATCTTCTGGCAACCGCATACACATTCGATAAACCAATGTATCTACCATCGTGTTCGGGATCCAATTCAATTAAGTTTCTTTCCTGCTACTTCTGCAAGATCAAATCTTCCATGAGTCCTACAACCACTAAGAAGAGCACCTAGCATGGAAGCGGTTGGTTCCATTGGCATTTGATTCAAGAACTGGCACGCCTCATCTAACTGACCCGCCCGGCCGAGCACATCCACCATGCAAGCATAATGCTCAACCTTAGGAGTCAAAGCAAGTTTACCAAGAGATTCAAACAAGCGCCAAGCTTCCTCTACTAATCCTCCATGAGCACAAGCGCTCAACAAGCACAAGTAGGTAATCTCATCCGGGATGATCCCCACAGTCTGCATTTCCATGAACAATTCGAGAGATTCTTTAACCAAACCATGCGCAAGCCCTCCAATCATGGCATTCCAAATCAAAACATCGGTTTTAGCTATAGACACGCCGCGGAACACTGCAAAAGCCTCCTCTATTGCACGGCATTTGGCATACATATCCACAAGGGAAGTCTGCAGCACGAGACTCAACGGCAAGCCATTGTCGATCACGTACCGGTGCATCGTTCTCCCTTGCTCCAACGAACCTAAGTGAGCACAAGCAGACAACACGCTCAACCATGGTAACCTCATTGGCCTTGGTTGTCCCTTTAGGCACATCCTCTCAAAGATTTTCAAAGCCTCCTTAAAATTCCCACCTTTAACGTACCCATCTATCAAAGAACTCCATGAAACATCTCTCTCGGGCATCGTTTCAAATATTCTGCGAGCGGAAACCAAGTCGCCACGCTTAGCGTGGCCATCAACCATAGCGTTCCATGAAACGGAGTTTCTGTTAGGAATTTCATCGAACACCTTCCTGGACTGAACTATGTCACACATGAGGCATACATGTGAATCAAAGAGTTCTGGACGTGTCGATCGAATTCAAACCCAGTTTTGGTAATGTAGGCGTGAACAGCTTCCCCGAGCTGAATGGAGGATAAGCGCGCAGATGTCTTATCCACAAACGGGAAGGTTAAATGGTCCGGCGAGATTCCGGCACGTAGCATTTCAACAAAAACGGAGAGTGATCGATTGGGTTTCTTGCTTTTTGAGTAACCCCTTACGATGGTATTCCAATTGAAGACGGTTGGGTTGGAAAGCTGACGGAAGAAGCGATAAGAATAATCAACGTCGCGGGAATCGGAAAGTGCCGTGAAAAAGAGAATTCTCGATGCAAAGGAATGATCTTCGAATAGGCCGGAAGTAATGGCCAGACCGTGAATTTGCTTCAGTTCTACCATGGATTTGCATCTGTCGAGTAGGGACATTAGAGCGTGGCTTGGGTTGGGGTCCTTACTAAACGACGGAAGCTTCAACATTTAGAAGTATGAAACCCAGAAGAAATTGCATTCAGAAGCTTTTGGATTCATTTGTATAGCTTGTCAGATATTCTCTTTTCTTCTTCCTTGCTTACACTTCTCCGGAATTTGCTCACAAAGTAGGGATGCAACTAATGGCAATTCGTTTGTGAAATAACATCTTTGTGACTTCGGGCTGTGTGAACCCTTTGTGTGAACCTCATGAGAGTTCCAGGCGGGACAACAAAAACGGAGTGGTCATCACCGGTTGAGGTAAAAGCCCGCGAGTCACCTTTCGTAATGAGATCTACCTGAAGACAATTATCAACCCCGTGTAAGCTTCACAGGTTCATACATCTCAAGTTCACAAAAGATCCACGTCCCTGAATCCGAACAGTCGGCATATAACCTAATCCCATCTTCAATTCAATTTGGAGATTTATTACTCGTACATACATTCTAAGAACATGACAAATGACAATATAAGTATATCAATACAAAAATGTTTGTTCTTTCACCATCTATCATATGTACAAGTCATTTTATCAAGGTTTTTTTTTTTAACTCAAAGTATATGCACAATGTGCTATTTACGGTTTAGGGTGTTGAAAAAGTCTTGGTAGGGTCTGCTCATACTCTTTAGAAGTTATTAAAATTCAATGATTTTTTTTCACTTTAGAAGTTGGATTACCCAAAATATCTCTCTGAACAAGTTTTGAAAAAAACATTTTGACCTCAATCCCTTTCTCGTTTGACCCTTTCACCCTCTCCCTCTCTCATTTTGACTCGGCCCTCTCTTCCCCATTTTCTTCCCAAACTAAGTTTGTAAAATCTCATATTCGAATCCAAGCAAACTTGTAAACATACTAGTGCAAAGATCTCTTTGAGCCAACCTGAAACCTATTTTCTCACTTTTGAATCAATTAAACCCCTTTTTAGCCAATCCGAAATCAGAGAACACTAATCCCATTCCTCCATTGTCGTTGAAGTAAGCTTAAGTCTGGGACGAACATGACCAGTGCAAACAAGTTCAACCGAGTTTGACCAATATATGTATTATGTCTCGGATCGAGCCAACCCCTAGTTGTATCGTCTTGGATGATCCAACTCAAGATCGATTACACCATGGTTCCTTGTACTTTTGATCCATTGAACGATTGTGATGAAATGGTGGGTAAAATTAATTCCGTAATTCGTAATACTCATTTGTATTTGAAATAGGTGAGCAATGAATTGAACAATTTGATCTTACTGAATAGTTTGAAGAAATCCAATTGCTGGTATGATGTGAGAATCCAAGCCCCTTGTCAGAAGGCTATGATTACTGATGATCAGATCATCTAGAACAGAACCAGATAATCCTTGGAATTTATTCAGAAATTGTTATAAAAATAACAACTTGTTTTAATCTAAAGCAACTTGTGTTATTATATAACAAATTCTGAAAAATAATTCACCGTGCATATTGAAAGAGTACTTTCCTTTCCCTGATGTTAAGGTTCTGCTAGCGGAGACAATCACACACTTTAGCTCCAGGATAGGTATCTCTAGCACACGTTTAGAAGAGGCAATAATTGATCTTATTTTTTGAATTCACTATCCACTATATTTCATTTTCTCCCATATTTCTGATAGATAGCTTCGATCCGTTGAATGACTGTGATGAAATGATGGGTAAAATTAATTCCATAATCCGTATATATGTATTTGCAATAGATGAGCAATGAATTAAACAATTTGATCCTACTAAATAATTTGAAGAAATCCAATTGCTAGTATGATGTGAGAATTCAAACTCCGCATCAGAAGACTACGATTACTGATGATCAGATCACCTAGGGCAGAACTAGATAATCCTAGAAATTTGTTCAGAAATTGTTATAAAAAATAACTTGTTTTAATCTAAAGCAACTTAAGTTATATTATAACAAAATCTGGAAAATAATTTCCACCATGCGTATTGAAAGAATACTTTCCTTTCCATGATGTTAAGGTTCTGCTAGCGAAGACAATTACACACTTTAACCCCTGGATGAATATCTTTAGCACACATTTAGAAGAGGCAATAATTGATCTCATTTTTTAAATTCACTGTCCACTATGTTTCCTTTTCTCCCAAAATTCTGATAGATAGCTTTGATCCATTGAACGGCTGTGATGAAATGATGAGTAAAATTAATTCCATAATTCGTATATACTCATTTGTATTTGTAGTAGGTGAGCAATGAATTGAACAATTTGATCCTACTGAATAGTTTGAAGAAACCCAATTGCTGGTATGATGTGAGAATCCAAACCCCTCATTAGAAGACTGCGATTACTGATGATCAGATCACCTAGGGCAGAACTAGATAATCCTAGAAATTTGTTCAGAAATTGTTATAAAAAATAACAACTTGTTTTAATCTAAAGTAACTTGTGTTATTATATAACAAATTCTAGAAAATAATTTTCACCATGCATATTGAAA
>JAUPMG010045502.1:0-14094 GCA_031762675.1 Pachysandra terminalis | reverse complement strand
AAATATCCCTCACCACCACCCTTAAACCATACCACAAACACCTTAGCCCCTGTGTGGGGACATTCCCCAACCCTTTGTGGGGTACCCAAGGCTTATATAGCCATTTGGAACCAATTGTGTTCCTTTTTGCCTTGGGTACCCAAAATTAAGCGTTGGGTACCCTGTGAGTGGTACCAAAGGCTAAATTTGGGGTACCCAAGGCTTCAAAGAGCCAAAAGGTACACATGGCTTAACATATAAGCCTTGGATACCCCCACCACACCCAAATACACTCCCCACACTACAACACCATGTCCCTACCACACCCAAAAGAGACACATGGCTTAACATATAAGCTTTAGCCCCTATGTGGGGACATTCGTCAACCCTTTGGAGGGTACCCAAGGCTTATAAGACCATTTGGAACCAACTGTGTTTTTTTTTTGCCTTGGGTACCCCAAAATAAGCCTTCGGTACCCTATGAGTGGTACCAAAGGGTAAATTTGGGGTACCCAAGGCTATAAAGAGCTAAATACAATCCCCACAACACCATGCCCCTACCAATAACACCAAACTACTAATTCTTGAAACACTGTTGCTGCTGCAAATAGCAGTAGCAGCAGCAGCACTACCCCACTTACCTTTGTACTTCTTGAACAACAGCACAGGGTACCACATGCTTAAGCCTAGTGCTTTTTTAAGCCCTGTGGTACCCCGGTACGAGGGGGTACCCCAGGCTTAATAATGCACAGGGTACCACATGCTTAAAAATTAAGCCAAGGGTACCCCCTCTTAATGCTATGGGTACCCTGTGAATCATTAACCTTGGGTACACAATGCAAACAAGCCTTTTACCAGATGAGCATGCATGTACAAATAAGAAAAAAATTGCAAATAGCATACCTGTTCTTAGAGGATGTAGAACCATTTGAAATTTGGAAACCATTTTCCACTTCGCCTTGACACCGAGATGCAAGAAGAGTAGAGAAGAGGTCGACTGAGAAGAGGTCGACCTCTTCTCTGAGGCCCTCTTAAAATGAGAGAGAGAGACTAAGAAGAGACGACTGAGAGAAAAGAAGAAGAAGAGAAGAGGAAGGTATTTTTTTTGTTTTAAAAATATATTTTAAAACACCGTTACATTTGATGTTAACGGTTAAGTCCACGTGGCAGCGATCCAACGGTGTTGTATGGATTGCTGCAAGTCTAAAGCTGTAGAGGATGCGGAGCCATCAAGAAAGAACTTAGGAGGAATGGCTTTTGACAGATGAAGCCTGAGCTTAGAGCATGTCTAATCGTCCCCTCAAAATTTTCCCATATTTAAAAACTCAAGTTTGGGGAAGACATCTCCAATCGTCCCTCCTAAAAACTCCCTCAAAACTTTTTAAATATTCTAATCTTATCCTAACTTAGTTTGGATTTTCAAACTAACTGTTGGATTTCAATCTTCATAGCTATTTGAAAGAAACTAGCCGTTGGATTTTTAAACTTAGTTTGGGGGTCTCTAAATTTTTCCCAAATTTGAGAAAAATGTTAGGGATCCCCAAATATAGGGGTATAGGAACGGTTGGAGCAAGTTTTAAAGCTCCCGTATGAGGGACGATTGGAGATGCTCTTAACACAAGTAAGTTTGAAGTCATTAGACTCATCTGGGACCTACAAACCCATCGCCTTACCAAAAGTGCTCATGAGTTTCTCCACGAATCCATCATCCTGATAGTAGTGCGGTAGCTTCGGGAGTTGAATCCACATTGAGATTTCTTTAAATATATGGTTTTCCACTTCTTCCTCTTGCGCGATCATCATGAGAACACACAGATGGCCATTAAAACTCCAAGGTTGGCAGAGAAATTTTTTTCCCTAATCTTCTTCAGAGTTAAAACCAACCAGAAACCGTTGCGTACCTGCAGATCTAACCATTTTGGGACTGATTGGCTTCCAAGCTTTGTTGATGGTGTTCCCAATAATGTTAACATGCGAGTTAGATTCAAAAATAAAGCCAACAAGAAGATACTGCCATTTGGTTTTCAGTTTATGGATTTGGGCATCAGATGGTTTAAACCTAATATTTGGTCTCGGGGGGATCAAGATTAGAGAGAGGGTTTAAATGACATGAACAGGAGAAAAGGGTATAGGATAGGGGAAACTAATGAACAGAAAGAAGAGAGAAGGAATAAGACGAGGTGTACGAAGAATGGATAAGGCTAAGGTTGGGGAAGATAAAGTTAGGGGAAGAGACAAACCTGCAAGATTGCTTTGAGGCAAATGGGGAAGGACCTCATTGCTTACTCAGCCATACGAAGGGGGATTAGAAAACCCTAACTCGTACCCTAGACCAGAGCACTCAAAACCCTGACTCCTTGATAAGGGTGAGGAGATAGGATAGCACTTTGTACCTCCAATTCTTAAAGTGAGCGAATCCAAAGGGTTTATTATGGTCATTAGGACCACAAACATGAACATTAACGAAGTATTTTCTATTACAACCAAATCGTTTTAAAATTGTTTGTCTATTTTCCTTTTTGATTTAGAAATTGTGGACACTACTTGAAATACAAAGTAATAATAGAAGAAAAAAAATTCAATTGACTCACTGATTTGGCAAGGATAAGGGACGACTCGGTCGCTCTCTTTAAAACGATTCGTGCCTCTACGGTAATAAAACTGGTGTAGCAGGAAATAACACGTTGCCCCCAGGATACAACAACCCAGCCAATCTGTATTGCCTTCACTAACTGCGTAGATAGGAACCTCCACCAAACGACACATTTCTTTTCCTAGATATAAAGAGCGGAAATCACAGTTGCATAAAAGCCTTTTGTTTTGCATATTTAGCTAGTGTGCACAATTCACTTGCACCGCATGGTCTTTTGTGCATAATGACCTTTTATCGGATCTAATTCTTGACTGGACCTCCATGATTCCATATTGCTAGAGTTTATGGTTTCTAATGAGAGTGATTTTAATCTGGAAATTATAAAATTTTGATGAAGTTTTGGAAGGACTAATTTATGTGCTGAGGAACAGTACATCCCAATAGACCAATATTTTTGTTTACTCCCAAGGTGAGGGATAGGCCTTGTATGGGTATCCCAAGAGACTTGTGGAAAGATAATAGGTGAGGGAAAGTTCACATTAGTGAGGTCCAATAGCCGCGTCATGAGAATGAAAATCTATTAGTAGACCGGGTAATGTATTGATTACAAAGGAAAGTTCACATTAGTGGTGCATTGGGATTTGTCCTTGTAATAAAAAATAAGGTATGTGGAATGTGCCCATTTGGTGGCAAGCCCTCGAAACTATGATGCGCACATAGAATAACTCTTATTCTGGCCATGTATTTGGGGGATGGTATCCATCTTGTTTAGCCAGGGGTTTGATGGGGTGTGAACATACACTAATCGAATGCCAAACAACATGCATATTTGCATATCATATTTTTGGGCATGAATCACATGTAGTGATATATTTATTGTTGCATGAGCATGCATTCCATGCATTAATAATTGAACCAGTACATAGCATTGCAATCATTACCATATCATATTTAATATCATGTTATTAATTGCATATTCTAACTATTCTGTTTTTTTCTATGGGAATACCATTGGAGAGTGGCATTGACCCTACTTCAATCCTAAATACTGTTTATATTTGTTTATTTACTAGGCTAAGTATAGCTTACGCTTTCTAAGCAACATATTTCAGGACCTATAGATGGTGGACAGTAGGACCATGGTGATCAAGAGAGAGGACAGGAAGATAATGAAGACCTTAGTTATTTTTAGATTATTGTTTGTTGATTTCAATAGAACTTGTAATAGGACTAGTTGATTTTATGTCTTTATTTGATTTTATTAGTTAGGACTAGATTTAAGTAGTTTAATAGGGTTTTGATTGAAGCATGAGACTTAAGGTTATATTTTATTTCTGCTGTTTTCTGATTGAAGATTGTTATGATTGGATATTACTCTTAATAATATTATTTTACAGGATATTACTTTATAATTATCTTAATAAATTCATTGGTTTGGTAATGTATTGCTTATCCACTCCCATAGGGATATGGGGTGAGAGATATGTCTTAAATTTGGGGGCTGCTATGAGATTTCCAGGTTTAGGATGTGACAGTGTCACATCCCAAAATCTGAGATATCGATCTCCATGATCTCAAGGCGCGACTCTATGAATCCAACCCAAGGATTTGACTTATTAAACCAATAAGCCAACAAGAAGTACAAAACAATACTAAAATGCAGAAGCTAATAATATAAATCAAACCAACATCCAATCATTTGTCATTACATCATTGATCCAAACCAAAATCAAAAAAATAAAATCTTACTCTTTATCAAAACTATTACATTCAAATTAGAACTGAATTATAAACAGAAAATAATTAAACTAAGTCTAATATGCTTCCACCATTCTGTTCCATTTCCTTAATATGTAGACATACAGTGCATAAAAAGGCGTGAGCTATAAGGCCTAATAAGTAACACATGCATAATCGATAATACCATAGAATACAACCACCTAGACTTCATACATCTTGTACTTACTACATCATGCTTATGAAAAATAGTAATACACCACATGTTATTCCTAAAACTATCATAAAATATGAAATAGCACTTCATATGAGAATATAAATAATAGAGATGAAATAATAATATGATAATGAATATGTTATGATTCGATGATATGAATTCATGCAAGAATGAGTCATGCACAATGAAACACAACAAACTCAATGCAAGATGCATGCAATGTGATCAGGTCAGGTTAAGATCATCCATGTCAAACCTGCCGGACTTACGGCTACTCGCCGGACAGAACGATCTGACTTATGGCAAGGATCAACCGCCTCCAAGCACTCTTTGCTTGGTACCAAAGTTTAGTATAGCCGGGTAACACTCTTAATTATCCCACGTGTACATCGTGGTTTGCTGGGACTTTCACCCAAGGGACTCAATCCCCTCATCTATTTTCAATAAGGGAACTCAAACCCAAGGATCCAAGACCAAGAGTACCTAAATCCCCTCCATGAACCCACATGGCCATGTTGAACCCTTCCATTCTTCAGTTATGGCATGAATGCAACACACAAACATATAATAATATCATGATGTTAACCATGTCCATTACACCTTGGAATGACCGACCTCAAGCATCCCTCTACTCTTTGGATATTCCCATGGAACAAATTAACTATCAATGTTTCATAACAAACCACATGAGCATATCCATGTCAACTGGGATTCCACACCCTTAGCATCTCTTATGCTAATGGAAATCCCTATGGATATCTCAAGGCCACATTTATTAACAGTACATATATCCATGATATTCTATATCATATACCTCAACTCCTCATCAAGGAAATCAAAGGGTTCAAGTCAGCTCAATGGACCCTATCCAAGTCACAATGCCCAAGTCATAATAAACATGCTAGCACAAGAGTCACATATCCAAATTCTACATGAACATATCCATCACTGAAACATACATGGTACGAGACTAAGATCACATAATACACAAGCTTCCAGTGAAATAAATCTTAAAACCAAATCCACACATGTCATGCAAACATAAGCATAACCTCAATCATACACATTACTACATTGAATACTTATCAAAATCTGTAAATATGCATCATATTCAATCTATTTATCATGATTGCATGCTTTCTATAAAATTTCATCAAATTTAGACAACTTTCCAAATTTTCGGCATGCCGAGTCCCTATTGAAGGTATGTCGAAAGGTTTCAAAAAACCCTTTGGTATACTGAAGCAAGTTCAGCAGTGTCACATCCGAAACCTAAGAAACCTCAAAGGAGTCCCTAAAAAGTTTGAATATGACTTTCACTCTATTCCACATGGGAGTGGTAGTCAATACATTAATAAATCATGCAAAATAATTTAAGATATCATATAATACTTGAAAATAAGTCAAATATCAGCTATTACATCCGATCAAACATAATACACAACGGAAATAAAAATCCTCTAGTTTCATGCTTCAAACAAACTCCTAGTATAAAAGTAAGGCTTAACAAGAGCAAATAACAAACATTAGCATGCAAGCCAATACAACCTAGTAAAATAACTAATAAAATCTCTAGTTAGCTTCTTCATTGAAATTAGTAACTTCGTCAAAACTTTGTTCTCCCGCTTGGTCACCATAATCCAAGTCATCCTCCTCTATAAGTCCTGAAATGTGGTGGCTTGAAAGCGTAAGTTACACTTAGCCAGTAAGTAAACAAGTCTAACAATATTTAAGATTGAAGTAGGGACAATGTCACTCTTCAATGGTAATGCATAATCAAATAAATGAACAAATAAATCATGTGATATGTGATGAATATGTATGAAGTCAATTTATTAATGAATGCAATGAATGATGTGCACCAAACATGTATAATCACCAAGTGTGATCTAAGACCAACAATATGATATGCAAGGCATGTTGTATAGTATTTTAATAATGTAAGTTCCCAAAGGATCAATCCTTCGTTGAACAAGATGTCTTCTCGAACCATCCCCCATACAGAGCCACTTTCAAAGATAAGATATTCTATGTGCGCAACATAGTTTCTAGGGGCTTCGACCTAGAAGGCACAATTCCCCCACTTGTTTTCAATCAAGGGAAATATCCAAGGTATCACAAATATGAAATCTCCTCAGGGAATCATACTTATTAAATAACCAATAGATTTTCACTCCTTCATTGTCCATAGGACAAATAATTGGTATATTGGAATAGCTAGTCCCTCCCACATAAAATATAAATTCCTCACAAATTATGATTTTTTGATCATAACACTCATGATTATCATGAATTACAGAAGTATGGAATCATGTCAAGGGTAAGGCATTCAGACCCAATTCAAGGTCATGAGCTGCGCAAGTGAGATGTGTGCATTAACTAATCAATCAAAGTATGTGTACATGGTGTAATATGAACTAAATATCCTGATAGCAATGAATTTAAAAGCAATAGGAAATCAAATCAAAATATCACTTGTTCAATAAACGTTAGAAATTCATCAAAACATGTCATAAATACGAATAGATCATAGCTTTCAACTTCTAACGTCATAAATAATCTCAATTAGTCAAAATAGATATGCACACAAAATGTCAAGGCAAACGGACTATGTTTGTAATTCTTGGCACGCCGAGGGTCTCCTCTTGTTCTGCTGAGTTGTCCTGGGGGTTGGTTCGGTAGCCTCTTCATCAAGTTGAGTAGGTTTCCAAATCCTCCTGGGATCCTAAGACAAATTTGAAGGTCGTTGGGGGTAGGCTCAGTATGTTTTCGGCATGCCGAGTGTCTCTTCGGTAGCTTGTCCAAAATAAAAACAAATCACTCTGTGGCACTCGACACACTCTTTGGCATGCTGAGCTACCTTTGGTAGCTCGTCCAGGGGCCTATTTTTCATAAATATTGGCTCGACATGCTTTCGTCATGCCGAGTAGGCTACTGAGGTCTCCTGGAGGTGTTCGGCACACTGTTTGGCATGCCGTCTATTTTTGCTCCTTTTCGATCTTCTAATATAAAACATGATCAAACAACTTTATCTAATAGAGAATTCCACACAAAACCCATTCATAATACTTCACAAAACGTAATTTGAATCATACTTACCATATCTTGGCATTGAAACCCATAAATTAGTTGCAAACTATTAATATAACATATTGATACTTCATATTCGAGGAATATTGCTTGTACTCCTATTTAAATCAAAAATAGAGTTTTACATGAATACTTACCTTGATTTGATGATTGGTGTTAAGAATCACACCTTCTTCTTCTTCTTCTTCTTCTTCTTCTTCTTCTTCTCCAACCAATGAATCCATCTCCCAAGGCCTTGTGTTTATATAGGCTCTCAGGAACTCTATAATCTAAAATTTAGAAACTCTACTCTTTACCCTTAGATTAGTTTATTTGGATCTCAGCCCTGAATATCGAGAACGGTGAGCTTCTTCTAGAGTTTCTCTCTTTAGTTCTTCATCGTGTGGTACACAAAGTCTTCCCTTCAATCTAATGCTTCCGTCTTCCTCTTTGGTCCATATTGGCTTTTCAGCGTCCTTGACCAAGTGTTGCACCCACATTTCCTTTGCTTGTAAATCAACAATTCTAGTCTCAAGTGATGGTTTAGCAAGGATGTTGCATATCCTCACCCTTTGATCTTCTACACAAACTTCGATGCCAACTTCTGCGAGCTTTTCATACATCCGTCATTCTTGAACCATCATGTGCACTACGATGCTTCGAGGCTTCCGGCTGAGTGCATCTGCTACTATGTTTGCTTCGCCTGGATGATATTGCAATGAGAAGTTGTAGTCGTTGACTAGCTCTATCCACCTTTTTTGTCACATGTTCAGGTCCTTTTGTGAGAGTAAGTACTTCAAGCTTTTGTGATCTAAAAACACTTCAAAGGTTTCGCCAAAAAGATGATGTTGTCAGATTTTCAAAGCAAAGACAATAGCCGCCAATTCTAGATCGTGAGTAGGATAGTTCCTCTCATGAATCTTGAGTTGTCTTGAAGTGTAAGCCACTACCTTCCCTTCTTGTATTAGTACACAGCCTAGTTCCGATAATGATGCATTGGCATAGATCACGAACTTCACGTCACTTACAGAAAATGTTAACACCGGTGCTATTGTTAATTTTTCCTTAAGTGTTGAAAAGGCTTCTTGGCATGCTTCATCCTAAACGAACTTCACATCCTTCCTTGTGAGCTTGGTCAATGGTACTGCGATGCGAGATAATCCTTCAATGAATCGACAGTAGTAACCCGCAAATCCAAGAAAGCTACGAATTTCTGATACATTCTTGAGCTGTTCCCAACTTAGTACCGTTTCAACTTTGCTTGAACCAACCATAATTCCATCTTTAGACACAATGTTCCCTAGGAACTTCATCTCTTCCTTCCAAAAATCACATTTAGAAAATTTAACATACACTTTGTGATTTACCAAAGTCTGCAAGGCAAGTTGGAGATGCTCTTCATGCTCTTCTCTAGTTTTGGAGTAAACCAGAATATCGTCGACGAATACCGCCATGAACTTGTCCAGGTATGGTCTGAAGATCATTTGCATCATGTTCATGAATGCTACTGGTGCATTGGTCAATCCGAAAGGCATGACCACAAATTCAAAGTGTCCGTACCTCATTCGAAATGTTGTTTTTGGAATATCTCCTTCTTTGATTTGTAGTTGATGGTAACCAAATCTGAGATCGATCTTCGAGAAGTATCTTGCTCCCTTCAATTGGTCAAACAAGTATTCTTTTCTTAGCAATGGGTATTTGCTCTTCACCGTCACTTGGTTCAGTTTATGGTAGTCAATGCATAGTCTAAGAGATCCGTCTTTCTTCTTCACACACAGAACTGGTGCTCCCTATGGTGATGAACTTGGTCGTATGAATTGCAAGGCAAAGAACCCATCTAATTGTGTTCTCAATTCCGTCAACTCGGTAGGTGTCATACGGTAAGTTAGTAGTGCAATAGGATTCGCACCCGCTGTTAAGTTAATGCTAAATTCTATTTCTCTCTTAGGAGGCAATCTCGGTATGTCTTGGAATACACTTCCAAATTGACATACTTTTGGAATCAGTTCCCATCCTCCGCTCTCATCTATAGCCTATAAATCCAAACATGCTAAATGATTTAGCACTTTAGATTTAGACATTCTAACCATAACAATTTTACCATGTGGTGACACAAAAGACACTATTCGGTTATGGCAGTCTATTTGCACATGATATGCAACTAGCCAATCCATACCCAAAATTACAACAAATTCCTTCATGTTAAGAATAATTATGTCAATTGGTAATGTGGACTCACCTACCATAAATAAGAACGACTCACATACCTTCCCTAAGTATGCTGAACCTTCGTTGGGATTTAATACAACAAGACTCCTTTCTAGTTCTTTCATAGGTAAACCCAACCAATTCAATAATGAATTATCTATAAAGGAGTGCGATAAGAATAAACCTTCGCTGAGACATGAGAGACACGAACTGTACCTTCCATGATTTCACCTTGTTGTTGCTTGATGGCTTAAACTCTTGCTTGCTTAGGTTGCTGCTGTGGAGCTCTTGCCTTAGTTCCCTTTGGTGCTTGTGCTTGTGGTACCGGCTTCTGATTTTGCTGATAATGAGGCTTGGGTTCGAATTGCTGCTATCCTTGGAATGTGTTTGAATGTGGATTCTTAGGGACACTACAAAATATCTATGTTTTCCGGGTGGTTTCAAACTGCCAGTATATATCACATAACTACCGTCTAATACTATTCCGGCCGTTTATTAAACTGCTGAGAAATCCCCCGCCGCCGTAGGTATTATCGGCGGTTTGAGTAAACCGCCGAAGTATAGTAGTTTTTAGCCGATGGCTTCTCAAACCGCCGACTGAGGTACCCTATATCGGCGGTTATACACAGCCGATATAACTGGTATCAAACGACGGTTACAAATAACCGCCGACAAAAGGGTAGTTTAGGTCGGCGATTTTATAAAAAATCGCCGGCCAAGATTATCTATGACGGCGGTAATAACCACCGATAATACGCATTGTAGGTCGGCGGTTGTACACAACCGCCGTGCTATAGTATGTAGCACGACGGTTCTATAGAACCGCCGAGAATAACTTGTTTTTTTTTAAGCAATTTCTCTATTTCTACAAGATTACGAACCTGTAAGAACAAAACCTGTACAAGCACAAACACCATTCAACAACTAAACCTGTACAACCACAAACACCATGCAAGTCAGTAAACCTGTACAAAGAGCAATTAAACACTACAATTCAAGTCTCTATATTAAACCTACAAGCAAACATGTACACGAACAAACTCTATAATTCAAGTGGTCAATAGTCAATTGAACGGCTTGCAAAGTAATTGAAATTGTACACAAACAAACACCATTCAAGTATATATATTAAATCTACAAAGTAAATTAAACCTGTACAAGCAAACACCATTCAAGTCTATTAATTAAACTTAATTACAAGTAAACCTGTACAAGCAAACACCATTCAAGTCTATTAATTAAACTTAATTACAAGTAAACCTGTAAAAAGCTACTAATATTTAATTCAATAGCGTATAAACTGTCAAAGTACATATAATGAAATAATAAAGAAAAATGTTAGCTAGGTGTGATCATGATGAACGTCCCCGGGCTGCTGCTGATCTCCTTCACCCTACAATACAGATTATACAAAATAATTTAGTTATAATGCTTACAGAAAATAAAATCAAATATATGTGAAGACTATAGATATGAGATCTAGATTGTATCTGACCACTCATACTAAATTTCAAGCACTCTAATGCAGCCATGCTCGCAGATCTAGATTGTACCTGACCACTTATACTTAATTTCAAGCACTCTAATGCAGCCATGCTCGCATCTGATGCAGCCATTTTAGCCTATGTCTAGGACTAGGCAGCAGATAGGCGAGCAATCACATCATTCCTCTAAGCGAGCTGGGTAGTCAACTCCTCTAAACCCGTTCTCAAGGTAGAGACCTCCGCCTCTCGACTCGTGCCAGCATGTCTCCCGGAGGACTCCGGCCACAATCGAGATGGGGTAGGTTCCATCCCCATCCCGCAGACCCGCCCAGGATGCTCGGGTCCCATGACCCAAGAGAATACGTCATCTTGGGTCGTGCTGTCCTGTGAGCCCTTCGGAAGCTGCTCTCTCAATTCTCGCATTTGTCTCTACATTCAAAAGAGAATATATAAGGAAACGATAGCTAGATATTGGACTCACCAAAATCAATACTTATCTATTTCATCCATTACTTATAGCCATAATGCACTAAGACACACATCACGTTGTCAAAAGATCTCCAAGTCCAATAGCAACAAAGAAATTCCCCTTTGATCTTAAGAGGCCCCTGCAATAATGAATGATATTCAAGTCATCATAAAGTAGATGAGGAAGGATTCAAAGTACACAATTATTTGGCACAAATAATAAGCACAAATCTTTTTGATCTTGAGTAAAGTTATGGATTCAACCATATTATCCCTTGTGCATCTCCATCCAATTAATACAAAATTCTATTTTAGGTCTATAAAAGGGACCTGTTCAAAAGGGCTAGATGCCGCACTTGAATCTAAAGGACTAAAGGAGGATCTAGTTTTTCATACTTAAGTTAGATGTCAATTTCTTTGTACGTCTTTTCCTCAAGTTGTTAAAAGAGTTGGATTTTGTTTTTTTGTTCCTCTTTTTATACTCTGAACTACTTGTAGATTATTGGGTAACGATAGGTAACATTAATTTTTTAACTCTTAAATCTGAACTTAATATGTTTTGTCAAATAATTATATTGCAAAATAAGCATTAATAAAATAAGTTAAATTATTTTTATTATGCATCGAGGTGATTGCCTTAGTTGCCTAGTTAAGTACTGCCTAGGCAACGCCTAGGCACTACTAGGCGATGCCTTGGAACCACTGCCTGCCTTTGTACTTCTTAATGCGAGGTGGCCACCTAGGTGACGCTTTGACTGCCATGTCTTACAATTAGCTTAGTTAAGCATTATGAGCTATGTATTCTGATGCCATTCTTTTTCATTTTCGTCTAGTTTTTAAAAGCTTAAGTTTGTTCATTTGACACCAACAGTAAGAGGAATTTATCAATTGGTGCAAGAGTTACCGAAAAATAAACAAAAAAATAGGATTTTTCATAAAAACAAAATAGGGTTTCTTTGGAGCAATGCTTTGCACTTTTGAACCCTATGAGAATACAAACTTTGTTGTATTCTGGTTATTTTGCATTGACATTTGAATTGTCTTTTGGCATTTTGCAGGTTGATATGTATCATTGCTTTAGAACATTCTTCAAAACCATAATTCATTGGTAGAATGATAGTTTTAGATAATAGTTTTTATGTTAAAAAAATCCAATAATTTGTTGGGCAAAGAAAATTGACTTAAGAAATTTCATTGAATAAGACATTGCTGAAAATGTCTTTAACATGTCCAATAGGGACTGGATTAGTTAATCAAAAGCGGAAAGGAATAAGATTTTTATTGAAAGATCTTCAAATAAACCATTAGAAGCTTGAGCACTAAAGTAAAATATGCATGATAAACAAGAGAACTTGTGTTTACCATATAATGGACTTAGAATGATCTATTCTAGACTATTCATCAAAAAACAAAAACTTAAACTGAGGCATGGTTTCAAATTTCGATCTCAAGGAAAATTTTACACCTTTGGAACAAGGAATTTTCGGGGAAATATCTGGGAAGTTCCTTTGTTTTGTGATATTTCCCAGAAAACATTATACAAGTACACTTTATGGGATTTTATGAGGGTCATTTACAATATACAATTTCAAATGGATTTAGAGTTCTAACTCTGCCATACTGCAAATAATAATATACTGGAGTTAACAAAATTAAAATAGAAGGAGTTACACTTACTATTCTATCAGCTGCCTCATCAGAAATGGAGCGTCCTTGCTTATCGGAATGTGTCACCGGGAAGATATCTGCTCTACTCAACGGCAACTGGCAACTTCTCTTCACCCGCTATTTGAACACAAAAAAAAAACTTTAAACAATCTATATGTAATAAACAATGTAGATTATCTAAAAAATACAATTGATTTACTAACTCCTCTCCCACCCTAGCATAGCTCTTTGAACCAAATGTATGCAAAAGCGTCTGCTTCGATCTGTTGTCTTTATTTATCTAGTTTCTTTTCTGCATCACATAATAATCAACAAGTAAGAGATACTTATTATTTCGTTATTAATTTGTAGTTTACGAAAATAAGGAAATAGGAAATATTATAAATACATCATACCTTAGCCTCCTCGGAACCACAAAAAGCAATAAAATTACGCCACTGCTCTGATGGACAACCTTCTAGACACTTTGTGTACTGCCTCGTCATCAAATCGGTCAAATATGACCACTTTGAGGTGTGACCTATATTCCCTCAATTTCTTCCCAATTGAGGACATGCAGTACGCACGGAGTCCATTAGGGATATCAAATTTGGTCTGCATTGCACAAACCAAGGAAAATATGGAATTACACTACATTACATAGTTCTAATAAATAAACAAACTTAAAATAC
>JAUPMG010045491.1:0-14095 GCA_031762675.1 Pachysandra terminalis | reverse complement strand
TTTTCCTTTTTCCTTTTTTCTTTCTTTGTAACTTTTATTTTCACTCTTCTTATTCTCAATAAAACTTCGTTATTCATAAAAAAAAAAACTAGTGATGGTAAATGCAAAGTTGGAGTTATAGAGGGATACGTTGGAATCAAAAGGTTTTAAATAAGTCGAATAAAGACCAAGTACATAGAATGTAACTTGAGCACAAATAATAGTAAAGGTGAAGCAATGGTAATCTGTATGGTGCACGCATATACGTCGCTCATGGTGGAGGCGAAGGAGTTCGTCTTCGAGAGGAAGAACTTTAGCGGTAGTGATGCTTTGAGATTTACGGAGAAATTCAGAGAGAGAGAGTGATGGATATTATGATTCCGTTGGAGGACTGCCAATGGATTATTCAAGGTTTTGAGAAGAGTTTAAAGGGGGAGAGGGAGCAATTTGTAGTTGGGTCGAGGAGAACTATATTCTCGGTGTTGGTGTTGGAGGTGAGGAAAAACAGAAATGGTAGATTCATCAAGCTTCTGGAAATTAGAAGGAGAGGCCGGTCTAATTGTATCTGTTTCCCAAAGGGTTTGTATGGGAAAGGCTGGAAGGATGTGCTGCATTTCTTGGTTTGGAGTGAGAAACGGTAGCCCGGGAGTCGGGGGTGGTTTAGTGACATCTAGAATCATCGATTTGAAGAAGGATGCAACTTGTCCGGTCCAAGTTGTCACTGGAGAGGAGGGGGTAAAGGCGGCAAAGGAGGGAGCAAGGAAACCGTGGGGGCAGTTTCAACCCACCCATCGAAGCGAGATTCTGGCTGATACGATGGTGTGCGATAGGGAGGATCTGTCGACTAATTTCGATATTCTTGACTGATGCCTGGTGGGTAGGGTCGAGGGAGAGCACCCCCAAATCGGTGAGGTGAGGGTTTGGGTGAAGGAGGAATGGATAGGAAGCAAGAATGTGGGAGTGGACGAGATTTCAGCCAATCTATTTCTCTTCACCTTTCGGAATAAGGACGAGGCGGGAGAGATTTTGGAGAATGGTAAAAGACAGTTTGGTTCTCTTCTCTGGAAGTTGGATTGGTGGTGTCCGAGCTCGGGATGTGAATTGGAAGAAGCTACGTACAATCGTATATGGGTTAGGGTGGTGGGAGTACCTCTACATCTTTGGACTGAGAACGTGTTTAGAACTTTAGGGGAGATGTGCGGTGGTTATGTGCGGTCGGATACGAAGACAGAGTGTATAGAGCGGAGCTTCAATGGATACACTTGCAAGTGAGAAAACCACCGTGGAGGAAGAGGAAGCGTTATCTGTTCTTGAGAAACGGCGCCGAGTTTTTTCAATGTGCGATTTGGTGGGAAGAAAAACCCATTTGCAGGAGTAGGCCGGAAGCTGTTACAGATTTTTCTAAGGCTTGTGGTGTCTGTAATGGTGGATTCGAGAAGGAGGAAGATGATGAGGTGTAGGGGAGAGAAGGATGGGAGAGACACGTGGCGGACAATATGTCGTTCATCAGTAGGGACGAGATGATTTACCTTGGGAAAGGAAAAAAAGGTATAGGCAAGTGGTGGGGCCCGAGGAGAGGGATTTTTGAATTCAAATGGTTTTGGGAAAAGAGAAAGAGGGTGGTGGTTGACAGCTGGCGAAAGAATGGGGGAGGGGGGTGGTTTGGGGGCCCACCCAAAAGGAGTCAGACCCGGCCTAGGAGAGAGGGAGGGTGCGCTCAAATTTCAATTGGGCCAGACCGGAAAGGGCCCATTGGAAGATATAACAGCCAGTGGATCTTTTAAGGGTGGGCCTAGGGTTTTGGGCTTGCGCCCGCTGGAGGTTTTAAAGAGGAGGCCTTCTCAGCTTCTCCATGAACAAGTTTGTGTCTACAAGGTCGGAGAGGTAGATGAGAAGTTGGTGGTAATCAGCAAAGAATGGGCTGAGGAAAGTGGAAGGTCGGACGGCGAGATTTGACGTGAGTTGGGGGTCTCAAAGTTCGGCGAATAAAGTTCATCCTACAGGGGCGGAGCTGGTAGCGAATGAGGTGAAGATAGGAGATATGGCTAGAAGGGGCGATCTAGGATCGTTGTTTGATTTATAGTCGGCGAGCGTTGAAGACAGGTTGGGGCTGAACAATTTCAGAAGATCAAAGAGCAGATTGATCTCGGAGCGTCAGGCGGTAGGCGGCAAGGGCTTGGCGAAGGTACAGGAAGAAAAAGCGACATCTAAAATTGAGGTGCTCGTGGATAAGAAGTGGAGTTCATGGTCTCTGTCGGAATTTTCTTCCCCTTCTCTGGTTTCTCTTTCTCGTTTATCTTCAGGAGATGTGGTCATAGATTTGGGGATAATGGAGGACAAAAATTTGGCAGAAGGAGGAACTTATGTTAAAACGCATATAAGGGGCCGTGATATGTGTGAGAGATTTGAGGAGTGCTCTGGGACGATGGAGGAAGGAAAGTCTAGCCTCATTTGTTTCTCTGAAAGGATCAGGGAATAGGAAGCAATGGAAGTAGTGGAGTATATGGAATCAGAAACGGTGGAAGGGCTTATTCCGTTAGCTTCTTGTTCAGAGATGGATTTTCTTCAGGCGAAGAACAAAGATCTTGACGAATTGATGGCGGACTTTTCGTTAGTGTGTGGGGACGAGGATTATGAAGTAATGTCGAAGTGGGTTTTGAAAATGATTTCTCGATTTGGAGGTTTTATAGGAGTCTCGTGGGAGGGGTTTGAGGCTCAAGCTTTTGAATTATTCTCGGCTATAGAAAAACGCCACCTGGACAAGATAAGGAGCAAAAAAAAAGTTTTGAGAGAATTAAAGAAGCTGAATTGGAATGTGAAAGATCCAGTTAGTCCTTGTAAAAGGATAGGGAACTCAGGGAGAAAAGGGGGGAAGTCCGGTGTTTAATGAAGATAAAGATTCTGAGTTGGACTGTGAGAGGGGTGGGAAATAAGGATAAGAGGGCGAGGATTAAAGGCGCCATGGGGGAATGGAAGGCTGATCTAGTAATGTTTCAGGAGACCAAATTGGAATTTGTAGATAAGTCAGTTTTGCTACAATTATGGGGTCTTAGGAGAGTGGAATGGGTGATGAAAGAAGCTTCAAGGGCTTCAGGGGGAATATTATTGGTTTGGAAGGCTGAAATGTTTCAATTAATACATTCAGAGGTCGGAACACACTATTTCAGTGGCGTTGGAGGAGAAAGGGGTCAATGGGGGGAACCTCAAGATGATATCTACACTGTACGACCCTAATAACCATACTCTTCTTCAGGATTTATGGGAGGAGTTGGAGAGCCACAGGAGGGGGTGGGACATCCCATGGTGTATAGGAGGAGACTTTAATGTTATTAGATTTTGTTCGGAGAGATCTAGCTGCTTCAGGATGGATGCCTATATGAGTAGCTTTACGGACTTCATTGATAGGAATCTTCTATTTGATGTTCCGTTGTTAGGTACAGAGTTTACTTGGACGAATAATCAAGAGAACCAGATTAACTCAAAGCTTGACAGATTTTTTATCTCAACAGAACGGGAGGAAGCTTTTGTAGAGGTACAAGCGGTCTCTTTAGCTGGGCCAACATCGGATCATGTGCCGATTTTGCTGTTAAATGAGGACTGGGTGGACAGAAGAAGTCCGTTCAGATTTGAAAACATGTGGTTGGAAGAAGAAGGGTTTGTGGGGCTGGTTAAAGAATGGGTCTCCTAGCTTTGTGTTTTGTAGGAAATTGAAATTGTTGAAGGAAGCTATCAAGAAATGGAATAAGGAGAAATTTGGGAGGGTGGAGAATAGGTTGGGCAAGTTATTAGACAAAATACAGCATTTGGATGGGATAGATGATAAAGGAGAGATGGGAAGGGCAGAAAGGATGGAGAGAGAAAATCTTAAAAAGGAGTTTGAAAGGGTGGCTAAGTTGGAGGAAATTAGTTGGAGACAGAAATCAAGGGCTTTATGGTTAAGAGAAGGGGACAAAAACATTAAATTCTTCCACAAGATGGCGAGCGAGAGGAATAGGGTCAATACAATTAGGAAGTTGGTGGTGGAAGGAGTGGAATGGGAAGAAGAGGAAGGAATCAAGAAAGCTGTGGAAGGATTTTATAAGAAGTCATTTAAAGAGGAAGCTGGATTGAGACCAAAGGTGGACGGGTTGAGGGTGGAAGGCATCTCTAGTGAGGTGGCAGAGTTAATGGAGAAAGATTTTTCTGTGGAGGAAGTGAAGGGAGCGGTCATGGAGTTGAAGGGGGATAAATCTCCCGGTCCGGATGGTTTCTCCTTAGCCTTTTATAAGAATTGTTGGGAGGTGATTAAGGAAGATTTGATGGATGTTTTTACCGAACTTTTTGCAAAAGGAAACGTAGTAAGAAGTGTTAATTCTACTTTTTTAGCTCTTATACCCAAGAAGGAGGGTGCTTTGGATATCAGGGATTTCCGCCCTATAAGCCTTGTAGGGAGCTTGTACAAGATAATTGTTAAAGTGTTGTCCAATAGGCTTAAGAAGTGATAGAGGGACTCATTAGTACTAATCAGAGTGCTTTTTTGGGTGGGAGACAAATTATGGACGGAGTGTTGATTGCAAACGAATGTATAGACTCGGTATTAAAGAGGAAGGAAAAGGCGCTGATTTGTAAGGTGGATATGGAGAAAGCGTACGATCACGGTAATTGGGAGTTCCTCCTTTACATCTTGGGACGATTGGGCTTTGGAGCTAAGTGGATTTCGTGGATTAAATTCTGCACTACTACTACAGTTTTTTCGGTGCTGGTTAATAGGTCTTCGGTGGGTTTTTTTAACAGTTCTAGAGGCATTCGTCAAGGTGATCCCCTATCCCCTTTCCTTTTCCTTTTGGTGGTGGAGTACTTAGGGCGGATGTTGGTTTGTACGGAGGAGATAGGGCTGGTTAGAGGGGTACAGGGTTCTGTTTCAGCACCTAGTATTTTATATCTTCAGTTTGCGGACGACACCTTAATTCTTTGTAGGGCCAGCCAGACGGATTTGAGGGGGTTGAGATGTGTGATTTTGTGCTTTGAAGCTGTTTTAGGCCTTCACATTAATTTGGTAAAGTCAGAGCTGATCGGTGTCGGGGATGTTGACAATCTAACACAACTAGCAGGATGGTTGGGGTGTAAAATGGGAGCTCTTCCTTCCTCTTATTTGGGATTCCCCTTGGGAGGTTCTTATAAAACCAAAGAGATTTGGAATAAAGTGGTAGAGAGGTCGGAGAAGAAATTGGCGGCGTGGAAGACAAGATATTTATCTAAATGAGGGAGGCTGATTTTAATTAAAAGTGCGCTTTCTAATCTTCTCATATATTACATGTCTTTGTTGAAGATTCCTACTTCGGTGGCGAAAAGACTTGAGAAGCTTCAAAGAGAGTTTTTATGGACAAGCAATGAGGGAGGGTCTCAAGTGTGTTGTGAAAAGGAAGAGGGGGGATTGGGATTGAGATGTCTAACGCGCTTTAATGGTGCTCTTTTGGCTAAATGGTTGTGGCAGTTTGGTGTGGAGGTAGGGAGCCTATGGAGGACGGTTATTATCTGTAAATACGGGGTGGAGGAAGGGGGATGGAGCTCTAGAGCAAGTAGAAGCACTCATGGAACTGGTTTTTGGAAAGCAATTTGCAGCAATATGGGAATGTTACAAAGAGGAGTGAGATATAAAGTCGGGGTGGGAGACAAAATTAAATTTTGGAAGGATACATGGTGTGGGGATACTTCACTGTTATGCAGATTTTCAGGTGTGGCGGCGATAGCCTCCAATATCGACGCTTGGGTGAAGGATTATCTAGTTTTTGAAGATACAGGATGGAGATGGGATCTGAAGTTCAGGAGGAATTTATTAGAATGGGAGGTGGAGGAAGTAGTGAACCTTTGGGTATTATTAACTCTGTAAGAGTTAGTGGAGTGGGTGATGCTCGATTATGGCTATGGTCTACAGATGGGGTATTTTCGGTCAGTTCAATGTATAACTCGTTGAAGGTGGGAGAGGCGAGGTTTGGGCCGTGGAAGTTGATTTGGAGAGTAGGTATTCCGTCCAAGATTTCTTTCTTTTTGTGGACAGCAGTTGAGGACAAAATTCTTACCTTAGATAATTTAAGAAGTAGGGGATGGTATTTGGCTTCAAGATGTTGTTTGTGTAAGAGGGAGGAGGAGACTTCTCATATTTTCCTGCATTGTGATTATGCCCGGCGTTTGCGGGAAGCCATCATACTCTGATTTGGATTATTTTGGACCATGCCGAGGATCTCAAAGGAGCCATAGAGAGTTGGGGTTGGAAAGGGAAGAGGGAAGGAAGGAGAAATAGCGTCATATTTTGGAGCATCTGCCCGGCGGCGATTATTTGGTCTATTTGGAAAGTGCGGAATGGCAAAAGTTTTGAAAGCAAAGAGATATCAGTTGAGAGAATGACGGAAAAAGTCGTCACTGATCTTCTTTTGGGCTTCTACTCATAAGGAATTTCAGGGGATTTTGTTTGAAGAATTTGATAGCTTTTGGGGGCTGTTTTGGGAGTAGATAGGTATAAATTTAGTAGAAATGCTTGTATTTATAATCTTACACTTGTACAGTTTTCTTAATATATTCTCTTCGTTATTGATCAAAAAAAAAAAAAAAAAGCTCAGCTCTCCGACATTCCTATTCTCTTTATTTCAGGACCAAGCGGTTACTTCAAAAGAAGTTACAATAACCTGTCAAGCATGCATTCGTTTCCTCTCAGCTCTAAGAAAGATGTTCTGATTTGGTGTTGATTGGAGATGGTTGTAAAAGCACCCAGCAAGAGAAAGTGAGAAACGAGGGTGGAACATGGCTTAAGATTTTTGGAATATCACCCTTTTTTGGTCAGACTCAGTGCTGGAGTTGATTGGAGACATATGCGGTGGTGGCATATATTTTCTGTAGATTGGGGAGGAAATGAGGAATCCGGTTTGATAGAGCAAGAATACAAGTGAGGGAGATTAATCCATTAAAGATCCCACGTTCGGTTGCTATTCGACTTTAGGGGGAGGTTTTCTTGGTACAAATAGAGCTGGAGGAGCCGGGGTTATGGCTTCACCTTCGTGCAGAGGAAAGGGTGGTTTCTGCATGTTCGGAGGTTAAAGAAGCTGACGTGGAGGAAATCAGTCCACGTGGTGGGTCGTTTTTGGATAAGCTTAGCCCTGGTTTAATGGTGGGGTCAATCTCAACTACAAGTCAGTTAGGCATTAATGACTATGGAACTGGTACGGTAAAAGAAACGGATGGCCCACATAAGGTTCAGGCGGAAATGCCTAGGTGCAGTGACTTGTCTGTACAATCGAAGGGAGATTCAAATTTCTTGAGACAGATGGCACTCTCTCAACAATCTTTATTCCCGCCTCAATCTAGAGAGCATGTGGGACATCATCAAAGGGTGAGCCGTGGTAAGCCCACACAAGTAGCCCGTGATAGAGAGAGATTGGATGATGTCAGGCCCACAAGATCCCGGTCTAGGAGTATTCGACCAGGAAGGGCCACAAGGAGGCCCATTGCTGGATTAAATCCAACTGCTTCAATGTATGCAAATACCAGCAGCCAGGCCCATAGGAAGGACCGAAGGACACAAAAGTAGTAGGCCAATGGGGCGAAGTTTGCCCGAGCCCAAACTGAAGACATTATGAACAGACGCAAGGGTTAAAACGATCGAGACCCAATTGCTTCAAGTGCACGACGACCAGATGATGTCGCAAAGCTGATTATCAAAGTCCTCTTTCCTTGTTTTACTCAGATGGAAGACCAGATTAGGAACCTAGAAGTGCGTATATGTGAGAAGGATTCACAATCTTCCAACAAGGGCGTGGAGGCACAGTGGATTTGATGCAAAGCCTAGTGGTTCCCCTAGGTCTGCTGGATCGCCTTATGATTGGGGAACACAGCCTATTGCTGGTATGTTAGGGTGGCTGAAGACTGCGGGTGCACTGAGGGGGCATCACCTGAGTCTATGATGTTCAGAAAAAATGCTGGGTTCTCCCGATCAAGTCCCACCGTTGCCTATGCTCGATGAGTGGGCTCTGTGCATGCCTACTATCCATGATTCAAATATCTGAAAAATATCTACTGCAACTTCTCCCAATTCAAATGCAAGTAAGAAACATATAATGTTTTGTCCAGGTTGGCAGACACTGTGTCTCAATGCCTCTCGCCTAATCCCCTCAACGCAATTCTGTTCTTGACCCCCCTTCCTCTCGGCCAGGTCTGGACCCTTTTCGCAGGTCGTCTATTCCAAGGTATGCATTGTAATGCTAAGCAGTTGGAATTGCTATTTAAAAAACTATCCAAATATCAGGCTTGCAAAATCAAATGTTTTGTGCAGAATGGCTTGTTACTAATCCTTCCAATGCAGTGAGTCCGTCGAATGCCCAGGTTTCGAATTCGAATGTTTCTGAAAAGAGGCGCCATATTTGGAGCAAGATGCACATTCTAACCCAAGGAATGAAGGGGTAGCTGACAATTGATGAGTGGGTTGGGGTGAAGGATTTGGCCAGGTTGTTTCGGCTAGTAGTCCTTGATCAAAAAGGTGAACTAGTGCCCATCTCCATGGCAGTCAATAGGTTTAGAAAGGTGAGGGACGTGTCAGTATAGGATGTTTTCTAAGGGCTAGAAAACATGAGCTGCATAGAGACAGATTTTCGGTCTCGGTAACTTTCAAACAGGAGGTAGACTAAGGGGAGTAGTCTTGTAAGGGTTATATGGCCTAAACCGTCATAAGCTTAAGGATATTTTTTGGCAGGAACTTAGGTCCAACCGGGAAAGTCTGATTGATCCTTGGTTAATCAAAGGGGATTTTAATGTGGTTCACTTCTCTAATGAAAGAAGCAGCGGTGGTAGAGTCACTAGAAGCATGAGGAACTTCTCTCTCATCAATCAGCTTGCCCTAATTGACTACCCCTAGTTTGCAACCAATTCACCTGATCAAGCTGCCAGTAAATTGTGCTCTGCTGTAGGCTAGACAGATGTTTCGCCTCAGCTGAATGGGATGAGTTTTTCCCTAGAATTATACAAAGTGCTTTACCTCGAGTCACTTCCGACCATAGCCCAATTTTGGTATCTTCGTAAATGGTAAATCGAGGCCGTTTCCCTTTATATATTAAGAATATGTGGTTAACCCATGAGTCCTGTTTGGATAATATCAAGTTGTGGTGGTCAGAAAAGGGTCTATAGTAGCGGTGGGTGGACAGGTTTTCGCTTTATGCAGTCACTTACATTTTTAAAAGGGAAGATTAAATCTTGAAGCAAATCAACTTTCGGATGTTTACAGGAAAGGAAGAAGATTAGCATGAGGGAAGTTGAGAGACTAGATGGACTAGAGCAAATCAAACCCTTTGATATGAGAAACAATGTTATGTTTAGCATTCAGATAGATGGGGTGAGTATTGAGGATGATGGTCCAATCTCTGAGGCATTAACTTTGTATTATGAGGATCTTTACAGCTCGAAGTTGGATATGAGGTTTGATTTGAGGCACTTAGGCGGCAAGAGGATATCGATGGGTCAAATGGAATGGTTGGAGATGCCTTTTGAAGAGGAGGAAATTAGGAAAGCTGTTTGGGAGATCGATAGAGATAAAGTCTTCGGAGAGTTTTATGAAAATAGGATTATCAACTGCATCAAAAAGGCCCCATTCTTGGTTTTGATCCCTAAGAAAAAGGGCGCAAGGGAAATTAAAGAAATTAAAGACTCAGTCAGGCCGATTTGTTTGATCACAAGTATCTATAAGATCGTCTTTAAGGTGCTAGCTTTGAGAATCAAAAGGTCATGGGGGATATTGTTTCTGATAATCAGAGTGCTTTTATTGCTGGTCGCCAAATTCTAGATAGTTCTTTGATTGCTAATGAAATTGTGGAGGAAAGGGTGAGAGAGGGGGGAGGGTCTAATGTGCAAATTGAACTTAGAAAAGGCTTATGATAGAGTAGAAGGGCAGTTCATGAGGCCGTCCTTGAGTGAAAAGGTTTTGGAGAGAGATGTTAGCGATAGGCGGATGTTTGAGAAATGTATCTTTCTCATATCCTGGTTGGAAGTGTTCATAGACACTTCAACTATTCGAGGGGCTGCGGTAGGGAGATCCTCTTTCACTCTTTTTGTTTACTCTGGTCGGGGATGTCTTTAGTTGTTTCCTTCATAGGGTAGAAGAACTGGGTCTCATATAGGGATTTATAGTTGGGAGAGATCAACTGTCCATATCTTGCCTCCAATTACCAGATGACAATCCTTTTTTTGGAGGTAGAAGAGTTTCAGATTTATCGCATTAAGGTAATCATCAGATGTTTTGAAATGGTATCGAGGCTGAAATTATAGTGGGAAAAAGTAGTCTGGTAGGTGTCCAAGTGGAGTAGGAGAGACTTAAGATGTTTACGTAAGTGTTAGGATGTAGGGTTGAGGAGTTGCCTTTGTGATATTTGTGTCTACCTCTCGGTGATAGTCCCCGTAGTGTGAGCTTTTGGGAGCGGGTCTTGGAAAGGGTGGAGAAAAGGTTGGCTAGTTGGAAGAAATCTTAGTTATATCATTTGGAGGGAGAATCATTTTGATGCAGGCATGCTTGTCTAACCTTCCCACGTATTACCTCTCTATCTTTAAAGTACCTTCAAAAGTGGTAAAAAGTATTGAGAAGTGTCAGAGGGATTTCCTTTGGGAAGGGGAGGGTTCAAAAAAGATCATCTGGTCAACTGAGCTACAATGTGCAAAAGTAAACAAAGAGGAGGCCTCAACTTGGGAAACATTCGAATTCGAAATTTGGTATTATTAGGGAAATGGCTTTGGAGGTATATCACGGATCCTAATTCTCTATGGCACAAGTTGATATGTAGCAAATATGGCATTCATGATAATGGTTGGAGAATCAAATCCGGCACAAGAATGTACAGTGGATGCCCTTGGAATGTCTGGTAGGGGGAATCCACTCTTTCTTCTTTGTTCCCTCGGTTGTTTCATCTTGTTCGCGATAGGGAGACGTCTGTCTCGAAAATTCTGTCTTGGTCAGTCTATCGGTTGGATTGGAACTTAGTATTTAGACATGACCCTAGACCCGCTGAATTTGGGGAAATTGCCCAACTCCCTTGTGCAATCTAGGATGCTTTTATTGATAGCTCTATCCCAGATTCCTTTGTTTGATCCCTTGAGTCTAGGGGGATATTCTCTACTAAATCCTTTTTTATTGCTCTGCATCAGGATGTTGCTATCCCTTGACCCCCCTTTTCGATCAAAAAACTTTGGATACCTTGTATCCCCCTAGGGTTAGAGCCTTTGTCTGGATTGTCCTCCTGTAAAAATTAAAACCTGTGGTATCTTGCAGAGAAAGCGGAGGAATTGTGCACTTTCCTTGGATTTGTGTTTCATGTGTAGGCCAGGATTTGAAACAATGGACCACTTATTTCTACATTGTGGGGTGGCGAGCTCGATCTAGTTACATTTCCTTTGTCAGATACTGATGGCATGGGTAATGCCCTACAATATATCCTCACCACTAGATCGGTTCAGATTCTCAGGATTGGGTAGGAGGGGCCCGATTATGTATCAGACATTGTTCATGGCATTCTTGTGGGGGATATGACAGGAAAGGAACGAGAGAGTATTTGAGGACAAGGTATCAGACCTACAGTCCGTCATTGATTCAATCATATTTTTTGGTAGCTTCATGGATGGCGGTACTTCCCGAGTTTAGAGATATATCTTTGGCGGACATTTCGAGAGGTTGGGGGGATGTGACACTATCTTCCCCTTGCTTGGAGGGCTCAGAACCGTTTGATATAGGTTTCCCCACCTGATGGATTCGTCAAACTGAATTTTGATCCGTCATCCATTGGGAATCCAGTCCCGTTTGGGGTGGGAGGCATCTTTAGAGACCACCAAGGACACACATTACATGCATTTTCAGGATCGATTGGTGAGGGAGATTCTTCTCGTGTGGAGGTACTTGCTTTAGCCATTGGAATGAAGGAAGCCAGAGCTATGGGGTTTACATCATTGGGTAGAGGGAGATTCATCATCCGCGATCTCTTGGATGAGATCTGATGCTGTCTGCCCCTGGCGTTTCACTCATACGGTATGGCTGATTCGCTCGCCGTGTACTGGACTGAATATCTCGTTTAGTCAAGTACTCAGATCAGCGAATGAGCTTGCTGATAGGCTTGCTAGGGGAGGGGTGGCCAGGATGGAGTGGCTATTGGGTCAGCAAGCGATAGAGACCTTACATGATGATGGATGAGTAGTGATAGATCATGACGTTTTAGAGGCCACTACTTGTAGCTTGTACAATTTGGTTTTCTACTTTTGATATTGTAGGCTTTTGATGTATTTGGATGTCCACCTTGGACAGCACCTTCTAGTCTGCTTTATTTTCATATCTATGTGTGTGTGTGTGTATATATATATATATATTCATCGTTAACCATTAAAAAAATTCATGTTAGAAGAATGAAGACATCGTAAGGACTAAATTAGTATCTATTGAATCTTACCAAGTCCTGCCTAACAAGTGTGAAGAATGAGGACCTTGTAAGGACCAAATTTGTGCCTATTGACTCTTACCAAACCCTGTCTAACAAGCTCAAGACTAGTGCTAGAGGCATGAATCTGTATTAGATTACACCGCGGGGAAACATTTGTTAGTTGTTTGCTGCTGATTAATAGAGGACATAGTGTATGAAGAACTGCTATTATGAAATTCGATCAAAGTAAACCTGAAGGGGAGTGTGTGCATAGCTCTCTTATTCAAATAGCCATTCGATCTTGCAAAGTCATGATAAGCATTCTCTAGTTTCTTGCATAAAATCACCTATTTGGCACTGGTAGATAAGTATTCCTCAAATGGCGAATTGTGGAGGCTTGTCGCTTTCATTCAAGTAATGATTCAAATGTTAGAGGCAATGGTTTCCCAGGACAATAGTTGCATAAAACATTGTAGCGCCTAAAAGTTAGGTCCGTTTTGATTATCTTTTCCTTTCTTTTCTCTTCTTCTCTCCCTCTTTTTATTTTATTTTTTGATTACTTAATCTATTTGCACAAAATTAAAATAAATGTTATGGTGATAAATTGGTACACTCTGTCACCTGGGGTCTTAAAACCTCATGCTTTTGTTCTCAATTCAGCACATGGAAATGTGTATGGGTTGCATGTCCACAATTGCTTAGTCATCATTAAAGTGTTAGATAATATTCAATCTACCAAGTGCCACAGGGATCAGAGAATTCACATAATTTTTGGCCATTCTAGATACCATGTACTTAGGTTTTATATGCATTCCCGATCTTTTCCCAGCTTTAAAGTCTTTGAATTCGGGGAAATTGATATGTTTTACATAAAGGATGATTATCACTGGCTGCCTTATTATTGGTGCCTCAAGGTTTGGTCATGACTAGAACTACCCCAAGGTTTGGGAATATCTTGAATTATCTCCAAGATTTTGAAATGCAATGGACAAAGTGTCTTTGCTCCATAAGCTATTTTTAGAGCTACCTAGTTTAAGTTGTTTCTGTTTCTGTTTTCCAGTTCAGTATGTGGGACTCTATTCTTTATGTTTTCTGCTGAATTTCTATATTTCACATTTTATATAGTGGTTTACAAAAGGAATTTGGGTTAAAGCATGCTTGGAATGTTCATCCTTTTCCTCCAGAGGCAGGCATACTACTTGCTATGTTTCCTATGTTCAATATGCTTCGATGTCTTTTCTGAATTGGCCTTTCTTAGAGTGGGAAAAAAGACGAGCCTTGTTAAACTATTTGAGGCTTCAACCACTATTTGTGATTTTACCACTTAGACATAGCCTTTGGTAATTTTCCATTGAACTAATTTATGACGCAAAGTGATTGGTTTAGCTGTGTTATAATGTGTGATGTTGGGAGTTGAGCTGATATTTTTTTGAAGCTCTGGAGGAACTGTACTTTTCTCTTCATTATTTTCTTCAATGGTTGCATACTTATCTTTACTTTTTCTTTTCACATCTTCCTGCACTTCATATATATATATATATATATATATTACTCCTCACCTTTAACTTTTTTGACAGCAAATTTTTACTGATGTTGGTATATATTTATTTATCTTCTTGAATTTGCCGACACTACAGGCAAGCAAAGGATGCCCTCAAAATACTCAAGAAGCGAATTGGGAGTAAAAATCCCAAAATACAACT
>JAUPMG010045470.1:0-14095 GCA_031762675.1 Pachysandra terminalis | reverse complement strand
TTGGTTAGATAATTGGAATCGTTGATAAATTTCTCAATGTCTAAGGCGCCTAAAGAACTGCAAATGACTAAGTAGTCGATCTTGGAAACAATAGAGTGAATGAAGGATCTGTCATATGTGGGGTTTGTTTGTGATCCGCACAGGCGTGGGTACAAAAATCAATAAAAGCCCTAAAAATAGAGCATACCTCATCCAGCCCCAAAAATCAAAAACCTGTTCGTCCTAATCCCTAACTTTATTTTTCTGGTTATTGCGCACACACACACACACACACACACACACACACACACACACACACACACAAGAGGGATTCATAACAATAAATGCGCTAAAAATAGAGCATACCTGGTCAAATAAAGGGTCAACGGCGAGCAAGTTACGGCAGAGACAGAGCACAAGGAGAGGGCGACTATCGGCTGCGATGGTGACGGTGACAGTGACGGTGACGGCAACGACGACGAAAATGGAAACAACAACAGTGACGGCGATTGAGGCACAAGAAGGTAGCAACGACGCAGAGAAGGCGGGAGCGGGAAAGAGAGGGAAAGAGAAAGGGTATTCCGTGGGGTAAGAAGAAAAGGTATTTCTCGACGGTTTTTTAAAAACCGCCGACCCTTATACCTTTCTCGACGGTCTAAGTAGAACCGCCGTCTATACTTTCTCGGCGGTTTTTTAACAACGACCGACCATTAAACCTTTGTCGGCGGTTTAAGTAGAACTGCCGTATATGGACCAAACTTTCGCGCAGATAAGAAGAAAAGAGCTTTCTCGACAGTGTATTAAAAACCACCGACCATTACACCTTTCTTGGCGGTTTTAATTAGAACCACCGATAAAGGGTTAATTTCACCTGAGAAATATTACCTGCCAAGGGGTATGTCTCGGCGGTCTTGAAAACACCACTGCGAATAGGTCATTTCCGCGGGATTTCCTAAGCGCGAAAGGGGTTTCTCGGCGGTCTAATAAAAACCGCCGAGTAAACATCATTAGCCAGCGGTTTTTATTAGACCGTCATTAAATACTGCTGTTAAAAACCCCTTTTTGTAGTGTTAGTGTGATTTTGAATGATTGTATCATGACATGAGCTATGTGGTGTGAAGTTAGGGTGTACAATGATCCTAGTTTGGTAAATTGTTGTATGTATGGTATGTGGGATATATATATATATATTCTAATTAGTGTGTTACTTGAGAGTGATGCTAAAGGTTCCCATTGGTGATCGTTGTGTCGTGTGTGACATAAGATGTATTTGTTGATTGTTTTGTGAATGTGAATTTTCTACTTAGGGTACATCCCGAAAGGAAAGATGACAGATTTCCTGCCTATGGTACTATCACCTGAAAGGAAAGATGGTGGATTTCCTACCTTGGGATTATCCCCTGAAAGAAAAGAGGGTGGATTTCCTACATTGGCATTCTCTACCTTAGGATTATCCCTGAAAAGAAATAATTACTAATAGCTACTTGGTTTTGTGTCATGTTCCTCGGACAGAGGTTCCTAGGGAATATGTGGAAGGAGTTCATGGTTGGGTGCGGCCTAACAACCTTGTATACTTGCATCATATCATACAACACAATGCAACACATCATATCATACAAAACAATGCATCACATCATTTCATACAACATAATGCATCACATCATATCATACCATACAACACAATGTATTCACTTCACTTCATACATCACAATACACTACATACACACCCACCATTCATGATGCATATATCTCATTTTATATGGAATTGTATTATGGTTGCTAGAGTGATAAACTGTTGAGTGATATGGATGAAGAACATGTGCAAGAACATGTGGTTTTAACACAACTAGGTCATGGGTGATGAGTCTGAGTTATGTTATGTGAAATATTGTGTTTGTATCAGTAAAGAGTGTAATTTAGATTATAAGCATGATAAAGACAATGTGAGTGAATTATTATGTGCTCCGTGAGAATTGTATAAATGAACTGTTTTATTATATGTCTATGACAATATCTACTATAGTGCTTTGGAATTTTTCTATTGAACTTCCAAGCTCACCCCTATGATGAAACAGGTGAATTCCTCGACTGATGTGGACCTTAGCTTGATGGACTTTGGAGTTGTGGATATGTTTACAGACTATGTTTTATTTTTTCCTTTTGACTCCTTGTGGGCAGTATGGATATAATATGTTAGATGTTGTTAGTATTTTAGTTGATGTTGGTTATCTTGTGATGATACTACTAAGGTTTTAATTTTATCAAACTTTCGCTCGTTTGTTTAGTTATGTTCTGTGGAACCATGAGATTGGTTATGTATATGTTTGGTTTGGCAACCGCTTCCATTGTGTGGATCTGAAGGTTAATCCCTTTGAAATCTTCGACATCCCATATTTCGGATTCGGGGCGCGACAGGTGGTGGTAGGGGTGGCTGGTGGTGGTGGGGTGTGGGTGGTGGTTGGGGTGAGGGTGGTGGTGGTGGGGTGGTAGAGGTGGCTCGGGTGGGCACTGTTATAAGTTTTAATTTTAATTTTTTGATTTTAGAATACTTCTTTATCCTAGTTGGCACTATTATAGGACTGAAATGACAAATAAATTGTAAAGTAAGAAGGATAAGTTGGTAGCAAAATTATAGAGAACTAAAAAGAAGATAAAGCTATAAAAGAAGACTTATATGTAATTTTCCCAAATAAAAATAAAAATATTTTTATATATTACGTATAATTTGTATGTATATATATGCAGACGCTCTAGACCAGAAGTTATTTTCAAATTTGGCACTGTCGCTCTGTCACCTACTCGAGGTTCTGATGACTTGGGGACTTCTTGGGAGATGTCATTTCCAAGGATAGTTCTTGGCCTCGGCCCAGTTCTCTAAAAGGGCTTCGTGGATTTCTTAGACTTACCGGTTGTTATAGAAATTTTGTGCAAAGTTATGAAAGAACAGTTGTTCCCTCTCGTCGCCCTACTCGACGAATTCCTTTCATTGGAATAATCGAGCAGAGCAAGCCTTTATTTCTTTCAAAGAGGTCGTAACTCGACCCCCATTTCTCACATTATCTGATTTCTCTAAGGTATTCACCGTGAGTGTGATGTGTCTGATGGCGGGATTGGAGCTGTTTTAATGCAGGATGGGAGACCACTTACCTATTTCAGAAGCATTGTGTTGGATTTTGACGGCTCTTTAGAATGCCACCCGCCCCTGCAATGGATTTTGACAGCTCAAAGATAGTCATCAAACACACTAAAACAGCTACCCAGACTTCAAATTAATGGCTTATTAGAGCTACCAACAACAGTAATACAAATAATTATGAAGTCACTTGAAGCATGGTCAAAATATGCAACATAATGAAACATTAAATTCAGAAACCCTATTAAATGTAAAGCTGAATGAGTGATAGAAATTTTTGAACCAGCTATATTTGTAACATGTTCAAAGAAACACTTGTGCTTAAGGTTGTGTTTGGTTTGCTAGAATCTATAGTAAAGGAAAGGAAAACTAACTTTCTAATAGAATCTATGCATTTGGTTCATTCAAAAATGTGGATCCATTGAAAAATACTTTTTCAAAAATATTCAATTTTTAGTGAAAAGTCCCTCAAATATTTTCCCTTAAAATGAAGGGGAAACAATGAAAATGAAATGAAAGATCTCTTTTACTTTCGTTTCTATTCTTTTCACTCAGTTCGAACTATTACCACCCAACCCTGGAATGAATTTTGACAGCTCTTTAGAATGCCAAGGAATTTGCATGCATGAATTTCACTCAACCCGAACTGTTACCACCTGACCCACAAGAAAGCTAGAGGAAGTGAGTAAGGTCTGGGAACCTCTCAATCAGACAGATTCAGATACTGTGTTAACATAGCAGACTTATAATTTAGGGATTTAAAGGTATTATATCTGGTCCAATAATGAATCAATTTTAATCATTATTTATGAGAATTAGTGTCACGACCCAACTTAAGGAAATTCTTGTGAGAACCCCTATGTTCAAACCGTGACTCACAACCCCAATCGGAATCGGGAGTGGCATTCAATATCAAGCCAAAATTACATAAATTAAATAAACTTCAAAAATAATCTAATTTACTGAAATATAAGTAAAATATAACATATCTATTACATTCAAAACACTTAATTAAATTTGCAGTGGAAAAGAAAATAATTACATCCTATTTCAAGTGAAAACGCAAATCCCTAACCCTATACATAATATCTAATCTAAGAAATAAAACGGTAAATCCGATAGCAAGATTTCACGTAAAAATCACTCAACGCTTTGATTAGTTCCAGCAATTTCACAAAAAGAGTATTCATCTTGTTCTCCATTATCATTAAATTCCACATCTAAATTACCTGAAATGTTTGTCATAAGATGTCAGCTACACTTAGTCCAGTAAGTAAAATCAATTAAGCAACATCCTTAACATGAAATATGGTTCATACCAATATGCAAAGATATAACATAAAATAGTAACTAATAATAGTAAATATGCAGAATATGATATGCATATACGGTTATTAATGCATGAATGCATGCTCATGCAACAAGACATATTGATCACCAAGTGTGATCCATGCAAAATATCATGTTGTGCAATTATGCATGTTGTTTAGAATTCGAATTATGTAAGTCCCACACTAGACCAATCAATTACTGAGCAAGACGACTTCTCAATCCGTCCCCCCCATACAGGGCCACTGTCAGTAAGATATTCCATGTGCGCATCATAGTTTTGAGGGGTTTCAACCAAGAGGGCACAATTCTCTCACTTATTTGTGGTCAGGGCAATGTAAAAATCCAAGGTGTCACATAATTAGGACTTACCTCAGTGAGCATTACAAGGCGAATGCCAACAGAATTTCACTTGGCATCCGTTACGTATAATAATACGCTATCGGGATGATAAAAACTAGGGTATATTGGGGTAGCAAGTCCCTCAACCGATGATGTTAGTCCATCCGGGACTTCCTCACCTAATCATGATGTCCAAGTCATGATCCACTCAAATTTAATCAGAAACTTCATCATAAGTGAAGGCTGATGGTAGGTCTAGTATATGACCAAAATATGTCCAAATAATGCATGATGTATGATAAATCATAATGAATAATCCAACAAGTTGGCTGACCGGCAGGCTGGCCAGCACACCGGTAAGTCGCCGATTTGCCCAGAAACAGTAATTAATCACAATTTTTGTATTCTAACACATATTTAGCAATTCTCACCAACATAAACTCATATTTAATTTTAATTCTGAAACTAACCTAATCAAAATATCAATCAAAATCAAAGCTTACCTTGCTTGGAAAGATCATTTTTTTGAAAAATCAAGTTTTTTTTATGAAGAACAATGTTTTGTTTGAATTGAATTCAATGTGGTATGTCATATTCCTTAACGCGCGAATCCTTCCTCTTCTTCAACCAAGTTCAGGTTTGAACTGCTTCTTCTTCTTTCTTAGCTTTAGATCGCAACCCAGATTTCAGTTTGATGGTTTGGACGACCAAACCAGGGTTTAGATAAGTTTTATGAATTAAACTTTGTTTAGGATTTGTCTCTAATCCCAGCCCTTAGATTTTAGTTAGTTAATCCACACCTTTGATTAGAAGAAATACCAGTCCTAATACAACTTAAACATCATCTTAGCTCTATCCTTTTTAGATTATGATTTTATCTTTCTTATCCTTGTCTAAGTTTAAGTCTTTATTGTCTTTTAATCTTGACCTTTAATTAATTTAATTATTCTTGCGAAATCTCAGCCATTGGTTTAACTTTGAGATTATGATTGTGTGTGATGCACTCTAGATAATCTATTGTGCTCCCACCAATCACAATTGGTCAAAGTCAACTAATTAGCTTATACTAAAAATTTCAAATTAGTCCATATCTTTTAACTAATTACACATAAACCTTATTACTAATTACACTAAACTCCCCTAAACGAGTTGGGTTATTACAATTAGATTGTCTATATCCTTAAGCTTTAGTTTTTCATTTTCCTTTTTTAGATTTAGATTATGTCACACCCTGAAACCCGTGGCACAAATCCCTATGTGGGCGGCACAGATCTCAAAATGAGACCTTCGGGTTCCAACTATGGAACGCGGATTGCCATACCATTCACAAAGTAATAAAAGTAGAAAAAACCACCTTTATTAATTATCAGAGTGCGGAAGCATAAATAAAAACAGACATAAATCCCATGGCTTCAATAGAGCAATGATCCTCAAATGTAAAACCAAGTAATCCCCAAAAGACATAACATCATTACATCGAAACTGGTTCATAAGAACTTAATCAAAGTTTCTAAACATAAATAGAACTAAACGGCTACAACCATCCATATCCATCTCCATTCCACCTCATCCTGCAACATAAGAAGTCACGTGAGCTTGGAATGCTCAGTAAGTGACATACCTGTCACCAATCCTCATAAAACACCATTAGTCAAAACGAAAGGACAATAAATATAGAGAATTACAATAACGAGAAACTCATGTCATATATTGATTCATGGATGATATAAAAGATGTTATGAGATGCGTCATTCAGATGTCCTACATGGTATGCTCAATCAAAGGAATTCAAATGAGATATGAATGTAATGCATTGAGTTAATCTATCATGTTAAGTGCCCCTCATTTGTAGCTTCACCATCACAAACCAATTCGGGACATAGGTCACCAGGAATAGTCGGATGCCCCCTCTCCGTTTTGGGCGCTAACCCATGGTACGAAGGCCACCATATGTTGATTTCATGAGTGTCATCACCCAAGGTCTAGCCAACCTGATATGAGCTCGCAAGAATCCTATCCTTAATTAAATGGGACTTTCAACCCATAGGTCTAGTCAACCTAACAAGAACCTCGCAAGGAAACCTTATTTGCACCTGGCGGGCTCATTTAACTGTCCACATCAACCTAGCATCCATGCAATTATTACCTTAGGATTCTAATGATAATTTCCATCAGACACTATCCACGCGCCCATACATGCGGATAATCTGCTGGAAACCATCATAAGCTTCCTAACCAGTGTACAAACTAAACCAAAACAATAACAATAGTCCATGGTTCCAATCACCAAACATAAGTAGTCACAGCCCCAATTCATGGTCTATTCGGCAGGCTGGTCGGTGGGCTAGAGCGTGCCGTGGAAATCAAAGTTGGTTCCCCGTAGGTGGGTCCAAGCCCATTGGCCTTCCTTTGATCCCAATAGATCACATCCATACTCACTAGACTCATACCACCCCTCCAAACCACTTGAAATTGTCAATAACATACCCCTATTAGCAGTCTGGCCGGTGTCTACCGACGGGTAATTATCTGTGTATTTCAACCCCTGTCGGCAGCACGGTCGGTGGACTGGTGCCTGCCGACGGGTCACGTACCAGAATGTCCAGATTGCATCCGAAATCATCATTTTGAAAATAAAACTAAAACCAAATTCAAATATAATATGTATGAACGTCTAAACTCAAGAACACATCAATCGAAACACGTAAATCATCATTTTACATGAATTAAACGGATAATCATGCAATCAAACCTACTTTTCACGAATCGGAAAATCAACCATAATATTGAATGAGAAATCATACAGAAAACGGGATTTACCTCTATTGGTGATTAGTTTCTAATTGGTAGAATCCTCTTCTTCTTTTCTTCATTTCTTCTTCTCCTCCTCCTCTTCCTCTTCTCCACTGCAATGGACGGCTAGGGTTAGATTTGCTCTAGCCTTCTCTTTTCTCTCTTATGCTCTCACAAGACTTCCTAATCAGAATTCTATAAATATGGAATGTGAATTAGAGGGAATGGAAACCTCCCTTCCATTACTCACATTACCAAACCCACGACTAACCCACGTTCTCCACGCATTATTACGTTGAGATTTGAATTTTAAGTTTTTCAATTATACATAATACCAGTGAACATCCTAATTACACTTAGACCCCCCGAAATAGATATTTTGCTAACAAATTAACCCGACACTCTTAATTTAACCCATAGAACCACAATTAAATTTCAGAAAAAATACCAGCTAATTATTATAAATTCTTTTAATCATTTTTAATTAAATAGAAATATTCTTTTAGTGGATTTAAGTCATTACAGATTATCTGGTGTGATGGTAAATATCTTGGGTTGCCAACATAGAAACGTAGAGTTGAGTCTGAGCATAGCAACTTTGTGCAAAAATGTCAAAGATTAGCTCTGTTTCCAGCCTTCGACGTGGTCTACACAAGGTTGTATTCCTTTTTTTTTTTTTTTTTTTAATTCAAGTTTCAGATCACGTTCCAATATATATAAAGAAATGTAGCTCTAATAAATTTGGTATGAAAGCTTTTACATTTGAAGCTATGTGGTATTTAGACCTAGAGTTATATAATGTGATTAAAGTTCTGATCAGCACCAGAAGTTTAATGTTAGCTTAAAACTGTAAGTAGTTTATAGGCTTGGTTAATAATGGAATAAAGAAAAATCTGGTAATACTTTTAATAAGTTGGAGAATACATTAGAATAAAATAGAACATATTTATAATGAAGAGATAAAAAGTCCAGAAGATCTAAAAATAATAGGAAAAGAAGAGATTCAAAATGAGTAAGATAAATTATAGCAATATTAGGAAATATTTTGAACAAAAAAATCTAGAATTAGTTAGCTAGAGCAAAGAGATAAAAATATAAAGTTTTACCATACTACACAACCTTAAAGAGGGGGGTATTATAACGATTTTTATTACTTGAATATGACTATAATTGTATTGAAATGGACTCATCTGCAATGCTAAACAAGAAAAAATTCAGATAAAATCCAATTAATTCCTAGCTACGAGATACTAAAAAATTAAAAAGAGAGAGAGAGAGAGTAGGAAAGAAAAAACATATGTTGTACATGAATCATCTGTCCTGTGCAACTGGTTATGTAAGTTCATCAAGTCTTCATGAATAAGTAGGTGTCACATTTACTGCAACTGAAGTTTGTCACAGTTGAATGTGATGCAAGATATATGTCCAAATCCTTTATCATTTGCGCTAACCAATGGCAGCCATTGATAGAGCACTCTTTGCATTGCCCAAAGTGACTAAGGTGCACGGTGTCATAATGGCTCAAGAAAGCCATGTAGTTAGCAAATGATTTAGAGTTTGCTTCGCATATACTGCAGTAGATGGGATCAACTTCTCTATTCTTCTCCGGTCTTCTCTACAATAGATGAATCATCTGTCCCGTGCAACTTGTTATGTCAGTTCATCAAGTCTTCATAAATAAAGTAGGTCTCACATTTACTACAACTGAAGTTTGTCACAGTTGAATGTGACGTAAGATGTATGTCCAAATCCTTTATCATTTGCGCTAACCAATGGCAACCATTGACAAAGCACTCTTTGCGTTGCCCAAAGTGACTAAGGAGCGCGGTATCATAATGGTTCAAGAAAGCCATGTAGTTAGCAAACGATTTAGAGTTTGCTTCAGAGATACTACAATAGATGGGATCAACTTTTCTATTCTTCTCCGGTCTTCTAAACTTTATTTTACCATGCCTTTATATACAAAATCTGCATGAGAGATATTTGATGAGCCTTAACTCTTCACTAAATTGTTTTATCAGTGTTTTAAGAAATTTGATTATTTTTTTCCTTGTCTTTCATTCTATAATTTTTAGCATATGCATACTTTTATGTTCCTTGTTTCAGATGGTCACTTTTTTTTTTTTTTTTTTCTGGAGTTGAAGCAGGTATGACTGTTATAAATTAATTGTCATCAGTTGGTTGAGAATTTGAAGGTTTCGCATCCGATGAATTGAAGTTTCTTCAGTTAAAAAGGAGTTTAAAAGATAGTGATGTAGTTTTGCATGATATGGTTATGCACTTATTTTGAAAATGAATGACCAAGGAAGGTGTGAGACATCATTTCTTAACAATTTTGAAATGATTACCTACACCTCAATTATTATTCATCCTCCCAAATTTACTTGATTAAAAGAATAAAATGAAAATATTAAGGGAGTAAAATATGATGTATGACAATGAAACATGAAGATAAAGCACAATAAATGAAAGGAACATCTAACATACTAAGAGACATATGAAGCTAGCTATTTATACAAAAAAATAAAAAAAAATAAATAGAAATGCATGCAACATACATAATATAGCAAACAATGAAATAAGTGGTTAAATAAATGGTTAAAGGAGAAACAAATATTAACACAAGTTTTCTAAAAAAAAAAAAAAATTATACAAACTACAAATTTTGTTCACCAATTTTTTTTTTTTTTTTAAATAAAGAACAAAAAACAATAATGAAAAAGATACAAGTACAAAAACTTAAAGAATAAAAGACCGAACAAAATGTCCAAAGATGAAAGTACTAATAATCAAATTAAATAATCCTAACATGATAAGAAATTGATTTTTACATACTAAAGAAAGTGAATGAGTTTTAGAATAAAGTAAATAAAAAAATCAAATAAAACTATTAATAATCAAATAGAAAGAAACCTAACATGATGGAAAAGATTTATGCAAACTAATGAAACTAAAAGAGTTATTAGAAGAAAATACTATGCTTAAAATAAAATAATAATTATATAAACAATAATGTAATAAAAAAAACTAGAAACCTAACATGATATGAAGTTTCATCATATTTAAAGAAGAAGAAAAGAAATTTCTAAGGAAAGATAAATATCCATTAAAAGAAAACTATAATGATAAATAATATTATCAATGAAAAACTTATGATTTATATAGAAACATGGTAAGGTATCTTAGCTACCTCTATGTTGGCAAGCGAGAATAAATATTTGAAATATTCCTTCTTCTTCTTCTTCAAAACAAGCTTAGTGACCTTCATTCTATTTTATGGAGGGTTTTTGGTTGAGGAATTTCTTAAGAGTGAAAGGAAACTGCTAAAGCTAAAGCAAGAGAGCAAGAAAGAAAGCTTTTGATAGCTTCTAGGTGTGTGGAGATGAGAGAAAATGAGAGAGGGGGGGCTATTTATAGGTCAAGAGTGAAGGTCTTGGGTTACTTTTGAGATTTTAAAATTGATAATTTGATATTTTAGATGGGTTAAAACTTCATGATAACTTTGTTCTTTTGTGGCTTTTATCTTTAAAAGTGTAAAAATATAAGGGTAAAAAGGTAATTGTTCAAGGGTTAGATGTAGAGAATTGATATAAATGGGTAACATAAGAGGTAAATAGCATTGGGTCAATGATTATTGACCAAAAGCAATCCCAATATGGATGGTACATAGATGTATGTATCTTTGAACCTCAAAAGGTAATAATAAATTTGTGAAAGTTCTAGAATTATTGGTGAGAATTCATGAGTCAAGGATCAAAGACCAATGTTACACCCAATACGGAATGTAGACCACCTCCTTCTTAGTCCATAAAAGTAAGGATAGAGCCATAAAGGTTTTTTGGAGGGGCCAAACTATGCATAAAGCAAGTAAAATATAACGATTTTAATGACAAAATGAAATAATTTATAATTTTTTAATTATAAAGCATATATAGTATTTTCATAAAAGTATTTATCAAAACTGATAAAATATTATACATGATTATTTCATGAATCATGAATGTAATGTCAAATAACAATGCAAAAATCAATAGTAAAATAAGTTATATAACATAGACTAATTTTTAATATTAGTATATAACTATTATTATCATTATATTATTATTTAATAAACACAATTTCTACTAATTTATCTTACTTACTTGCTTATAAGCTAACAATAGTCTTTCTTCTAATCCCACTTAGTTGTATCCTTCACCCTTTGTCTATAAAGAATTACAAACATATATGAAAAAGATTAGACGATCATAATTATATAAGTTGTGTCAAATATTAAAAAAAATCAACCTACAAATAAAATTTTATTGAATTTTTATTTATTTTAGTCACATAAAAGTAAATATGTGAGAAATATTCAAAAATACTAAAATAAATAATAAGGAAAAATTAGAAATATAAAATTAATGTTTAATTATATGGTTGAATTGTCTTTTTCTTTTCCTTTTTTTTTTTTTTTGATAAAACACTACTAATGTTATGGTGATGAAAAGAGAAGGGAAGATTGAAAAATAGAAAAATAAAAAATGTGTGAATTATTCATGAATGATTGGGTAAGGAAAAAAAATACAAAATAGATGGAAAAAAAATTACAAATAATAAATAAAGGATGATAATTAAGAACAAATTGGTAAAGAAAAAACATAAAAACAAAAAACAAAAATTTGTATGGTTGCACTAATATGTTTTGATAAATTGTTGTTAATAATGGAAGATAATGAGATAACATTAAAAAAATAAAAAATAAATTTAATACACAAAAAACAATATAGCCAATAAAAATTCTTACAACACTTGGAAAAGACGGGTTATGAAAAAATGGAATATCACACAACAAAATTTGGCATTTTTACCGTCGGATTGCGTCGACGGTTTTAAAACCGCCGGTGAAAACCACATGAATCGCATGTGGTCAACATCTATATCTCTCTCTCTCTCTATATATATATAAATTATTCTTTCTCTCCGCCTGAAATCACGGGCAGTTTTAAAACCGCCGGTGGTTTGTTTTTCTAAGCCCTAAATCTCCCTGACTCGTCTCCAAGGTCGTCTTCAATATTTTTTTCCTTTGGAACCCTAAATCAGCGTTTCCAAGCTTCAATCTCCATCTGCGAGCAAGCTTCAATCTCCATTTATGACCAAGCTTCAATCTCCGTCTATGAGATTATAGATCTGATTTTGAATCGTACTTTTCTCTAAATCTGATTTATTTTAGCTTTGAAGTAGTTGCATTTGTGTTGCATTTCTTACGAAGTTTTCGCTTCATCTTTTTCATCTCTTCCATAGTTGCAGCAAATCAGAAACTAAATAAGATCGGATTCAATCTCAAGATTCAGAGAGGACTGTGGTTCTGGATCTTCCAGTCGATTTTCCGATGATTCCATTGGCAGAAGAACTCAGTCCTGTTTTTCTCTCTGAGTCATGGCTTCGTTGGACTCGGATGTGCCGATGATTCCATTGGGCTAAGAATCGGACGGTGCCGGACCCTTTTCTTCTTCTTCCTCTTCTTCAAAAAAGACCAAGCGGTTCGAAATCAAAAAATGGAACACTGTTGCTCTTTGGGCCTGGGATATGTTCCCAAAACCTTAACCCTCCAATTTTATTTTCCTTTCCATGGTTATGATGTTTCAAGTTAGAGCTTGAGATTAATTTGTAATGTTGATTGATTGTTGCAGATATTGTTGTCGATAACTGTGGAATCATATCATGGATATCTGTGAGTGAATTTAATTTGACTATCTTTCTCTCTCTCTATTTTTTATTTCTTTTTTCTTTTTTCTTTTTTGACTTTATTGTCTTTTTTTTTTACTTTTTTTTCATGTTCTTGAACTGCGTTTCTTCATAGTTCTTTCACTAAGAAGCTTTTCTTTGGGTGATTTATGAAATCTTGGTTTGTTTTGATTACGCATTGAGTGCCAAGGTAATCAAGCTAGCGCGACGAGCGAGGAATGCATGGTTGATTGGGGGTATGCATATGTTTTAAACCCTAACCCTAGGCTACGCTTTTAGTATTATATTAATATTTTATTTCTATGAAATTTATTGTTCTATTTTTAAGGAATTTTGCTTTCACCTGATATAAAATACCTGCAACATCCTAAATTAAGCTCATCGTAGGTATTGTAGGTGTTAAGATATATGCAGTATCCCTATTCCTTTTCCACAAGATGAGAATGATTGGAAATAAGATATACTTTTTCAAGAGTTTCCTTGTTTTTATAGCACTAAGGAGATCTATTGTGTTAGTTTTTTTTTTTGTTGATTAGCTAAAGCAAATTATTGTTTATGATGATCCCCTAGGTTATAAGACTTGCAAGCTTAATTTGATAAAACAAAGGGCTCTTGGTGCTTTCTTTGGTGGTAACATTCTTTCCTCCTGTTTTTGGGTTTATATTTCTCTTTGGTTGATTAGTTGATTGAAGAATTGCTTCTCTGATTTTGGGTTTTGAGTTTTTTTCTCCCCCCCTTTTTTTTATTGATTTTGGGTTTTGAGTGTTCTTCCTTTTTTTTTTTTTTTTTGTT
>JAUPMG010045459.1:0-14096 GCA_031762675.1 Pachysandra terminalis | reverse complement strand
AGCATGGCCTTGGCCATTACCATTTCAGGTAATTTGGATACAATGTTCTTTGGTTTCTCCATTCAAATGTGTTTATAAGATCTCAATTTATCATATATGATTCTGTTCTGGTGCTTTAATTTGGCTGGTTATTGGAATTTGACATTTGGTTCTGTGGCACAAACGGTTTTTGAAGTTAGATGGTTGTATTTGTAGGATTTGACCTAATATGGACTTTGTATTTGTGCTGTTTAGTTTTTAGATTTTGGAGTCGGTTTACTTTTGGATTATGTGTTGTGGGTTGTTCCTATTGAGAGTTAGTTCCTCTTTGATTTTTGAATGTGGAGGTCTGAATTTACACTACTACATATAAGGATGAGTTGAGCCTTTTCTTCCTAATTTTAGGGTTACTGCTTCAAGTCAAATATCCATATTTGTTTTTTTTTTCATGGTTTTAGAGTATGGACTGAATAAACTATGTGAGGTTAGATTTAGTAATTCATATATTCATTCTTTTCTTATTGGTTGCAATCAACAAATTTATTTAGGCTTCTGTCACTTCCTCCCTTTATTTTTCTTTAGTATTTCTAGTTGCAAATTCTTTTCAAGGTTTGCTTTATTAATCCATTCCTTTAGAATTTGAATCTAGCAGCTGATTTTTTACAGTGTTATGGATCCTTTTGTCTATACTTATTAACATCTATGGTGATGCTTTCACTCCTAAGTTTAAGAGTAAAGTTGAAAGATTGGTTCTTCCATTTTGACATTATATGAATAGATTCTTCTTGATGCTGAGAGTACCATTTGACTAATGTCAAATTTGAGCTCCATAAATACGTTTTTCTTACCTTGAGAGTTGGACTGAATCCATGTACTCTAGCTTCACAACTATCAAAATCCCTTCTTAACATCATGCTACATTTCCATGGAACATAAAACTCAATTTTCTTAATCTGGTCCTTCCATATATATGTATATTTTATAGCTATGTACTTATGTGTCAAAGGCTTTTAAGTTGAACTATAGAGCACTGATTTGCAAACATGATTTTCTTTGCCATATTTCTCCATCCTTCCGGATTTCTTAAGCTTCCTGCCAATATCCGTCATCTCCTTATCGGTTGGGCTATTATCTGGTATGCCTTTAGGGTGAATTGGAGAAATATGCCATCACTGTTTAAGATGATTTGGAGTAGGTGTTTGCATTAGGACTCACTTAGAGTGGACTGGAAATTGTGTAGTTTTTAGTACCACATAAGTATTTCCTTCAAATAATTGAAACTACAGTTACAGGTTCATTCTAGAACAAGGCCTCTGGTTCTATAGCCAATATGAAATGCCATCTTATCCTTCAAAGTCTCAACCATTAGCTTCTTTTAAGCTAATACATGCCGTTGCCGATGAGTTTGGAGAAAAAATGAATATGATTATTGGTCAACTAGTGCTGTTTAGGGGACCTTTTCTGTATGGATATGTAATGGCCCTTGTACTCCTGTGTTTTGAGGAACTCCTCATTTTTAGCATGTGTTGATGTCAGAAAGGTAGTTGCAGAAATACTCCTTACAAACAGATAACATCCACAAAATAATATGGCTCAGTCCATATATTGACATATCAAAATTTATAAAGCAATTTAGTTTATTTAAGTTGACAATAAAGAAAAAAGGACTTATAAATAAGCTGATAAACATGAAAATGATAGCTGAGATCTATTTAGCATGTGTTGATGTCAGAAAGGTAGTTGCAGAAATACTCCTTACAAACAAATAACATCTACAAAATAATATGGCTCAGTCCATATATTGACATATCAAAATTTATAAAGCAATTTAGTTTATTTAAGTTGCCAATAAAAAAAAAAAGGACATATAAATAAGCTGATAAACATGAAAATGATAGCTGAGATCTATTCTACTGTATTATGCCATGGAGCTGCCATGGAGGCAGATCCCTTTTTCTTCTTCTCTTTTTCCTCACAGATGTGAGCAATCAGATCCATTCCCTTGTGGAGTCTTAGATTTTTTTTTCTTTGTTAAAACTTTCCAAAAACACCCTAGTTGATTGAACATTAAATACTTCTAACTTCTAAGGGTAAAAGAATTTTTTATCTTTGGATTCATCATTTGAGAAAGAATTGACATTTGGGCTTCTTAAAGTTGTCTTTTTTATTAAGGCAAAAGGTTTTCAGCAACTGTTGCAATAGCTTTCATTGGCTGCTGTGACAGGCCCTTTTCGCCATGTGGAGGAATGATCTCTCTAATCCAGACCGTCCATTTGTTAGGGGAGCCTCTGGATTAGCCATGTGTACAATATTTCAGCGTATATAAGTGCTAATAGTACATGTGTATTAGGATTTGCTACATGTATTATTTGCTGTCCACGTTTTTAATGTTTCTTAAGTTCTGCTATAAGAAAGAAATTAGTTTTAGGTGAACCCTTTATCCACGTGGCAAATGTCTTTGGGACTGAAACTTGGTATGTAATGTGGGTTTGACCGATTGTACACATGGAGAAGTGGGGTTCACCAAATAAGCTTCCACGTTTTCTCTCTCTGCAATGTCCCACCAGTAAACCAGGAGTCTTTTACTAATTAATACTCCCTTTATTTTAGGAAATGCATTTGTCAATCAGGATTTTTTTCTTCTAAAAGCTAATAACTTTTGATCTATTCATCAAAGTTGAGCTTGATTTGACTCTAGTCGATACTTTTTTAATTATATTCTCTTTCCCATATTATTATTTAGTATGAATATAATATTTTTCATATTGATATTCAAACTACTTCAAAACTTTATTTTATCATTAATTTTTTATCTTGCTTTTAAGATAAGTATTAATTGATATATATTTTTTCCTTTGTTATTCCAAATTGTTAGAGCTCGTTTTTTCACTTTGGCACAAGCATTAGTGGAGCTTACATGGTACGAGACCCAAATGGACGTAGACCTCATTTTTTGGTATAGAGCCAACAAGTCGAGGGAAATGAAGCAAAGCTCTCCTCTCTTTGGGTTCACTGCTTTGCCTAAAACAAGTTAGAATGATTTGTTGTAATGAGACTTGATTAATAGTGATCATACTTGACCAAAATATGAATGAAAGACCTCGTTGTTGTACTTGGCGACCAGCCCGGGTTGGGCGACCTCCTCGGGGTTGCTTGGGTTTTGGGTTGGTTGCGTTGGAAGTTTGGCTCGGTCACATAAACACATACTCAAACGTATGTGTCTGTATGTGTATATGCATGCGTTTTATGCTGCATGGGGAAGTAATAGGATCAAGACAAGACAACAACTTACACAAGTTGGGCACTTGGTTTGAGTATGTTATGTTTATATATACATATATTTATAGTCTATTAGCAAACATTGGTACTCAAGGTGAACCTGGCGAGTTCACCAGTCCCGGGAAGTTTGCTGGTTTTAGCCCACTCATCAGTTTGCCGGCTATATGGAACCAAGTTGCATTTTTTTAAAGTAAAACTGTATATAATTGTTGCATATTCCCTAATATGTTTTGGTTCGGGAAAATGGCCTGCTCTCTTGACCTATTGACCAGCCCAAATCAGGTTGGGCTCAGCCTAATATTGAATACATACCATGTAAAACTTACACTTTATATGTGGTGTGGAACAGTTCAGCAGGCCCAATTCAATTAGTTGTATGTTTATGGCCATACTTGTTAGTTGGGTCATACCTATGGATTCTCTAGAAAACCCAATTATTTGGATCGTTTTTAGGTTAGGAATTTGTTAGATTTTACTAGGACAACAATTAGAATTATGATTATCTGGAAATTCGTGTGAAAATTTTAGTAGAAGAACATTTCTTATTTTAGAAGCTATTTTGGATGTATTTTAGTTTTTAGGCCTTTTCAAGTATATGTATTAGATTATGACTGTTTTTATGTAATTAGAGTTTATGAATAAGTCTATATAAAGGGTCTATTATTGGTATAAAGAAAGATGACAAAAATTGAATATAATTTTTGCATATTATTGTTTTGAGGTGTGATTTTTCCTATTTTTCTGGTATTGGTGAGATTCCTTTACCAACTCTTGCTTTTAGATTGGTGAGATTTTGATCTGTTCAAGGTCCTGATAGTGAGATTCTGTCAGATTATCCTTCTTCTTCCCCTTTATTATTTTCCGTTTATTTTATTTGAAGCTCTTCCTACTGTCTTGCATCAATTTTGGTATCAGAGCAAGTTCGCATCCTTGGATCGTAGTGCTCGTGCTTGAAAGATCAAAGCGGTAATGAAGAAATTCTGACTTCTAAAGAAGCTGTTCAAAGCTAATTAATCTGGATACAAGAACAATTTTGGTATCAAAGCATTCCTAATTCAGGGTTTCATTCTTAGTCTTCTTCTCATTAGGGTTTTCTATAACTCCTTAGTATTCTAGAGCCTATCCTAGGTTTTTAAGGTCCTTGCATACAAGTATAAATATCATATAGTTGTCGTTAGGGGTGCAACTTGGGTCAGTCTAACCCGAACCAAACCGACCCAACCCGACTTTGGGTCGGTTTGAGTTGGGTTTTTTTCATCACTTTGGATCGGTTTTGGGTTGAAAAAAACCAACTCGAATTAATTCGGTTCGGTTTTGGGTTAGGTCTTCGGGTAACCCGACATAGCCCGAAGCACAAATCGAATCAACTCGGTTAGTAATATATATATATATATATATTAGAAGTATGTAAATTTTAGAATTTAGGGGCTTATAAAAACTCCTCTAAATTTTAGAATTTAAGTATTTGCACATTGTTCAGGTTGGTTTAAGTCCAATTATATGACTCAAGCTGTGATTATGCTTATCAACCCAAATTAATGTGACCTAAACCAACCTGAAATTGTAGTTTGGGTTGGGTTTAGGGTTTACAAAATAAAACCTGTTTGTTGTTTGGGTTTCATAGTTCGGGTTTTAAATCAGGTTGGGTAGGGTTGAGGTCAACCTGACCCAAATTGAACCGAGTTGCACCCTTAGTTGTTGTTAGTGCGTCACATTAGCTTAGGGAGTCCAGAGTCCTGGTTATGTCCCTTGGTTGCGCATGTCCACGCGCAATTGTACTTTCTATCATCTTGGTCACAAATCATCTACATTGGAGATGGATCATAATAATAGTCAGCTTTTACAGTAGATATATGCTCAATTAACTGCCTTGTCTCCCCAACTTGCTGCCCTGCCTTAGAGAGTTGCTAGTTTAGAAACAAAACAAATAACAATGAAGATGGTACAAGAAGTTGAGATTGAAGATTCAAAACCTATGGACATTTCTGATGAGCAGAATTTTCCAGTTGAAGTTCAACCCTTGAAGATTAATTTAATTGAGCGTCAAGATGAGCCTAGATTGATGACTATTGTTCCTAAAGATAAAGATCTGATATGTTACGACATCATTGGAATTGATAAAATCAATACAATTTGTTGGAAGGATATGTTTTATTCTATTATATATTCGAAGGTTGAGATGATTAAATTTTGAGCTTCAATGCTAACAATGAAGAGATACAAGAACAAACAAAAGAAGCCAAAATATTCCAAGTGTATCATGGGTTGAAAGGCTACAATATCGATGCAAAACTCGAGGATGAGTTTTTCCAACCAAGGGGAATGATGTGGAACAGATCAACGGGCCCAATTCAATTAATTGTATGTTTATGTGCATACTTGTTTGTTGGGTCATACCCATGGATTCTTTAGCAAACCCAATTATTGGGTCTTTTTTAGGTTATGATTTTATTATTATTTGTTGCTAGGAAAGCAATTAGAATTAGGAATATCTAGGAAATTCGTGTGCAAATTTTTGTAGGATAATATCTCTTGTTTTATAAGCTATTTTGGATGTATTTTTAGTGTTTTTAGGTCTTTTCAAGTATATCTGTTAGGATGGAGGAACTGGAAGTGATAGAGTTGACAAGGGGAAGTATCACTGGGCTAATTGGGATTTAGTGTGCAAGCCTAGGCAGTTTCAAGGTATTGGGTTACGACGGTTGCGAGAATTCAATGAATCATTATTAGGGAAATGGTGGTGGAGATTTGGGGAGGAAAGGGATAATCTTTGGAGAAAATTGATTGCCAAGAAGTATGGGTTCGATGTGGGAAATTGGGTGAAAGTTGAGCACAATAGGCCGTATGGGATGGGGTTGTGGAGGGCAATTGTGAATGTTTCTCCCAAATTTCAGAATGTTGTTGCAGTTGGGGTAAACTTTTGTGAGGACGTTTGGTGTGGTGATGCTCCTTTGAAGGGTAGATTTCCTTGGCTCTTTAATTTAATTATTAACAAGGAGGAACGGGTAGTGGATATTTTGAGAAATCAGGGTGGTATTGCCTACCCAAGTTCAGAAGAAATTTGTTTGATCATGACGTGGAACCATTGGTGGACTTATTGCAAGCTTTGTATCTGGTGAAGGTGGAGGGTGGAGCGGGTAGGAGATGGTGGATCTGGGAAAAGGATGGTAAATATTCACTTAGATCTTTTTTTGGTTCTCTATTGGATCCTGCACAGCTCTTTGACTATGAGAACCTGATTTGGGAGATGGGACTGCCTTCCAAGGTGGCTTTTTCTTATGGTTGGGATGGCAGTATAAGGTTCTCACTGTGGATCATCTCAAGAGTCGTGGGTGGTCTGTCTCGAATCGATGTGTGGAGTGGACAGGAGATGGTCGAAAACAAGGTTTTAAAGACCGGAACCGGTCGCCGGACCGATCCCGTCCGGACCGCCGGTCCGGATCCGGTACAGGAAAAAAAAATTTGAAAAATATTTCAGACCGGCGTTGGACCGCCGGATCGGCAGTACCGGTGGGACCGGTCGTCGGACCCCCGGAACTGGTCGCCGGACTGCCGGTCCATGACCCATCAATACTCCCTTTGTATCACGGGTTGGAACCGGACCGGTATGGTCCGGTCCCGGTCCGGACCGGTATTGTCCGATCCTTGAAACCACGGTCTTCTCGGTTAGTTCCTTCATTAAGAATTTGGAAGTACAGGTATCAGATTTGGATCATGCGGACCTCATTTGGAAGCTGGCTTTACCTTCTAAGGTGGCCTTCTTCCTTTGGTTGGGTTTCCACAACAAGATTCTCACTATTGACCACTTGAAGTCTAGAGGGTGGGCTTTGGTGAACAGATGCTGTTTGTGCTTGAGGGAGGAGTCTATAAACCACCTTTTTATTCACTGTGAGGTTGCGGTCAGATGTTGGGATGCTGTCCTAGCCATGGTGGACGTTGGCTGGGTCCATCCTTGGAGCGTTGAGAGCTAATTTTAGCTTAGGGCAAGAAGAAGAATTCTAGGAGGAATTTTCTGTGGAAATGGATTCCGGGTGCAATTTTGTGGACGTTATGGAAGGAGTGCAATGCTAGGATTTTTGATGGAAAGGTATCTTTGCCTAGGGCTATTGTGGGAAAATTCTTCTCTATTCTGTTTTTTTGGGTTTCTTGTCATCTTGATATGAACGGCATTCCCCTTTGGGAATTTGCATATGGAAAAATTCTCTTTGGACTATGGACTAACCGTTTTTCCTTGGGTTTTTGGGGGCTTTTGTACACTTCTGGTGAATATTTGTACAGCCACACGCGATTTAATTCTTCTTGCTTTAATACACACACACACTATCTTTACTGATTAAAAAAAATTAGATATATATATATATTAGGTCCACTGATGATTTTGCAGTAAATCGTCTATTGTGAACTTATAGTTAGGGTTTTGAGATGGTCGAGCAATTCAGGATTACTTAATTTTACGAGGCCCCAAGTTCTTGATTTCTGACATCAGCCACACACAGTTGCACCATCCAAATTAGAAAAAATGAGGAAACCAAACAATATCGCACAACAAGAAAGAATATAACTAGCTTACAGTATTGGAAACTGCAATTGGCATTCACATACAAGCACTGGAGTGTAAAGAAGCTTTTACTTCACTTTCTTCCATCTCAGATTAAATGATTACCATCCAGGGCTCTGCATTTTGGTATGACTTGGTAAATTCAGATTTCAAAACACCAAAATGAGTTGGTTAAAACAAGGAATTTCTTCAACAGGACCAGGTGATATAGGTTTCTTATAACCAAAATGAACCTGTGAACCTCTCCTTGTCTTTTATACTTCTTCAAGGACAAGTAAATTGGGGAGAAACACCATTTTAAGAACCTTAGTGCAACATGGTTCTCACACTTTGGCAGTTGAGTTGGTTAGAACCCCATCTGTTTGGGGGTACTCTTCCATAAGACCTCTCTTCACATGCCGGGTTTCAGCCAAGAACACATTCCACATGGAAAAAGAAGCACCTTATTGTCATGTCATTCTTGTTGAAAGCTCTCAAAAAGCTTAAAATAAATTCAATAGTTAATTTTAGACCAGGTCTAAAACAAGGGTAGCATGGTTTTACAGGGTTGAGCCTTAATACTTGGCCCAACAAGAGGGTTCCCCTCTCAGGTGGATGGTCAGGATTGACCATGTCACCCCTGTGTGTGGCAGAAAGAAGTCAAAGAACCATATCTCAGTAGGAAAGTAAATTTTTTGAGACATGCCAATCCTGTGATGCTATTAGAGAACTTCTAATCACAAGCTAAATACCTCTAAACCTTTTTTAAAATCTCTAAGAACCAGAATGTAATTGACCTGTTCAAGAATGAAATCTTAGGACCCTGTTGATGATAAATGAAACAGTCATTTTCTCTTCTTTGGCCAAAAAAGTCCTCCTGTATGGCATCCTCCTTAGGTCAGTAAGATGAAGCCCAGGAACCGTAAATGGAAAAAAGAAAAATAAAAATTTCAATGGATGTTCGTTAGGTAATGCATGCCCTTCAGGATTATGTTTTTTTAGTAACCATAAATGGGAGATTGTTCATGTTACTTTGGTCCTATTGATGAGGACGCTTATCTTCCCTTTGTTTGAGATCGAAGAGGATAAAAGCTAGAATTATGATTTTAGAGGTGGAAATTGTCATTGTTTGGATTAAGGATACATCTTCTGGCTCTTGAAGACTATCACTCTTAGGCTGACTAGATCAATTGCATCTCTATGTTAGATGGACTGTTGACATAACACAGGTATGTGAGTCGAATCCTTCACAGCCGTGTCCAAGTTTTTATTTTTTTGGGTGGTGGTCGACATATGTTTCTTCTACTCTAAATAGATGTTTCCTCTCCCTTATTTACATACATGACTGTCAAGTTTTGGATATGTAAAAACTGTTGCTATGTATAGGTATTACTATATTATTGTAGTACTTACCAAAAAAAATAAAAATATTATTGTAGTACTGCTTAACCTAAATAAGTTTAAAATATAAAGTACTCGGTGATTAGACAAGTCTGACACCTAGACATATACTCGTACCCGAGTCAATTAACATAGTTACATCTTAAATGAGTGTCTCATTCCTTAAGGTGTCTAGATTGGTCAACAGATTGGCAGATTGTCTTTCAAAGAAACTTCTTTATTGGGAGTTTTGTGTTGTGTGGGGTTGGTGTAATTCTTTGATAGCTGCAAACACTGTATTTTATTCTTGCTGTGGCCGGGCAACCTCCAATGACGTGAGCCGCATGCCAGGAGACCTGCATGTACTTTTAAAAGAAAAGAAAAAGAAAAAAAAAGTGCAATTTGTTGACTTTAAGTGCTCTTTCCCTTGCCACTCTCTTCGGAAATTGATGCTGCCTTTTTACGAAATAGTCGTATAAGTTGAATGTCTAGAAGAAGACGGTCTCACTTGTTGGCTAACTGATTGGCAATTTGTTCTGTTTCTTTGTACATTACAATAGGAAGGTTGCAACTTGCAATCTTAAATTTATAAATGACCTTTTTTTTTTGCTTGTGAATATTTAATTATTGAAATTACAGAAAATCTGCATGGTGTTCTTTTTTTTTTTTTTTTTTTCCGATCTCTCCATGGTTGAATCAAAATGTAAAGGTGGGAACAAAGTGCAACAGTAAAATCCGTTCTAACTGGGGATTCTCTTTGACATTTTGCAGCTGAAGACTGCAACTCTCACTCTTGTTCTTGTAGTATTTCTAATTGTTGCACTATCCTCCATTGACGCTGTCCTATGTTATCTGTTGGCTTGGATGCTCCGGAGAACTACCTGACCACTGTTAATCGTCTGGTGAAGCTGCACCATTGCTGTTTCTAATCAGTCCATATTTCTAATATCTAGCAGGATAAGCAGAATCCCTGTTGCCTTGCTATATCCAGTGTGCTCTGAGCTACAGTTGAAGCTGATCATGTTTTCAGAACATTCAGGTTCTTGTATCGAGTTATTTCCTGGTGAAAAAAAAAAAGTGGGGGGGTTAAGGAAGAAAGCAGCCATGAAAAGGTATCATCCTTTTCAGTTATGTCTGTGAAATGTTAAAGGGGAATCATGTTTGTAGTAACTCTATCGAAATGGTAGAATTTAAGCAGGTGGGAAGCTAAAAAACTGCATTATCTCATCTTGGGTATTGGTTCTTTCATATAAAAAGGCACAATACGAGATTCAGCTTCGATGATCTAATGTAATTGAGCTATCAAAATTCAAAAGATTTCATTTTAGTAGGGAGTGCCCAATTCATTATAGTGTAGCGTATGGTTGATGTGGCAAGAAAACTAAAGTCGGAGCAAGTGAGATCAGCTCAAATAAAAGCATGAAATAGTACGATTATTGTTAGGGGTGCAACTTGGGTTGGGGTAACCCGAACCCAAACCGACGTTGGGTCGGCTTGGATTGGGTTTTATATCACTTTGGGTTGGTTTTGGGTTGAAAAAGCAAACCTGAATTAATTCTGTTCTGTCTTGGGTTAGGGCTTCAGGTAACCCGACCCAAACCGAATGATCCCAGTTAATAATATAGGTATAATATATATTAAAACTATGTAAATTTTAGAATTTATGGGTTTATGAAAAACTCTCAAAATTTATATATATATATATTATGTATGTATGTATATTAGAAGTTTGTAAATTTTAAGCATTTGCACATTGTTCAGGTTGGTGTAAGTTCAAATATATGACTCAAACTATGATTGTGCTTATCAATCCGAATAAACCAGATCCATACTAACCCGAAATTGCAATTTCAGTTGGGTTTATGATTTAATGAATAAAATTGGTTTGGTGTTTGGGTTTTAAATCGGGTTGGGTTGGGTATGGGTAGACCTTCAAGGAGGTCAGTTTGGTTTGAGGTCAACTTGACCCAAATCGACCCGAGTTGCACCCCTAATTATTATAAACCTCTACAGAGATAACTTTAACCCACATAAAAGCATAAAATTCTATAATATAAGGCTTAATTGTTTATTTATTTTTTCGAAATGGGTATATATAAGGCTTTTAGAAAATCCATTTGATTGTCCTTTGATGCTATATGTTGACATGGGTATTGCAGTTCAAGGGAAAGAAACCAAAATCTGAAGGGTTCCATCGTGTAGATCAAGTATACTAAATAAATCGGTCTAGTTTTGGGTTTTTAGACATTTGGTTTGATTTTGATTCTGAAATTATAAAACCAAATAAATCAGTCTAGTTTTGGGTTTAAGTCTCGGTTTAACTGAATTGTATCTCTAAACTGAATCGAACTAAACTGATTTGAATCAAATTAGCCTCTCTTTCTCTCTCTTCCTAAATATCATGATATATGGTATATGATATGTTTAGTTTATATATGACATATGATACATGATATTTTATATATATAATATAATTCTTAAAAAATATTGTATTAACCCTAGTACCTACCTAACCCAACCCAAACCAAATTCAAACCAAATTGGAATTACAATTTGGGTTGGGTTGGTTTGAATTTAGGGTTTTTCATTTCTATTTGGTTCGATTTGTGGGTTTGGGAGGTTGCTTCTCAATGTAGTTCAAATTGGACGTGACGTTCACTAACCTCGGTGAGCTTATATGTTGGTGTTAATCCAAACCAAACTAAACCGAGTTGCACCACTAGTACTGAAATGAACCTCATCATTCTGATCTTAGATCACTATTATTTTATTTTGTTTTTAAGTTAAGCTAACTTTGGTCAATGTGAACCTGCCACTTGTCCAGTTCTTGTGCTCAAGGAAAAGTACATGGGTCCTTGAGCCCCACACTCTAAGAGCTTTACGTAGACGAGGATACGCGTCCTAAATAATAATGAAAGTTGAAATATGAGCAACGGCTAGTAAAGGTAGGCTGCCCCCTTTCTCGTGCTCTCCGCTCTCCCTCACCACTTTATTCACAGAGGCACGAGCTCTCTCTCTCTCTCTCTCTCTCTCTCTCTCTCTCTCTCTCTCTCTTCTGTATAATACACGCAACGAAAGATGAAAAGGTGGAGTGGTGGTTCTTTGAGCCAAATTGATACTGTTCCTAAAGCAACTAGAAGAAAGAGAAAAAGCTCATAGCTTCAGATACAGTGATGGAGAGAGACCAATAAAGAAAGAAAAAGGTTAAGCAAACAAAAGAAAGTGAAAAAAAAAGAAATGTTTTGGGAATCTTTACTTGTTTTCCAGCATATAGGCGATCCCACAGAACTCTCTCTTTCTTCCTGCTACTTATCCTATTTCTTCTTTCCATGTTCTTTTTCTTTTTCTCTCCACTCTCTCTCTCTCTGAAGGAATTGTTTTTGCTGGACTTGTTTCTGTCCTAATCTAATGATCATTATCTATGGATTTTTCATGTGGGGATGGTTATGTAAGATGTCTCATTTTTCTTCTTCTTATTATTATTATTTTTTTTTTTTGGGTTTTTTATGCCTATATGAATGAATTGAAATTATTTTACAGAATAAAAAGGAAAACCAAGTTCCATTAATTGATGAAACAAGAGAGGAGGATTGTGATGGTGGTGCCGGTGTGCTTCGGCATTCGTTGGAGCGGGAAGTCGAGTTCAAGCCAATAGAGCACCCAACAGAGCCATCTTATGAAGACCGGCCGGTGCAATGCCCGTTGCCGGACTCTTCGGTTCCAAATGTAAGAATCTTTCAAACAAATCATTTGCTTTAAATTTGTTGTTTCATTAGGCATGACTCTGTCTTTCATATATGTATTTTTTTTTTCTTTTTATAGTAATCTCTATTGATAGAGTGCTTCCAATGATCATTAGTCATGTTTAGTTCAGAATACTTCAAAATGAAGTTATTTTCACAGAATTGTTTCCAATTCCTCATAATTACTATTGTTTGATTCTGCTTGAAATGTTTGGTTCAGAAGTAATCACAAAAAGATCATTGATAAATTATAACAGATTTCTCAAGTTTTGTAACTCATTACATGTTTCCTAGCATCTGCAATGCCAAATGCATGCATAACACACTTTACTATAGATAGGCTTTTGTTTGAATTAGATATGGATATCACTACATTAATTTTGCAATAACAATGGTAGCATAATTACCTTCCATGAGACTTGGCATTTTGTATAGTTATTTGAAGGTCATGTCATTATACCAAGTGTGACCTTCAGTTATTTAAATAGTTTTTGTAGGCTGCGTTTCGCTCAGCTTGTGCTTTTGAATAAGTGACTCAATGGGAGCACTTATCCACAGCAACAATAAGCTGCTTACTTGAAGAAAATAGCGTTTGGTAATTATTTAAGTGCTTATGAAAATTTAGGGGTAAAATAGGTATCATGAAAATATTATTAAAATTTAGAAATAACATTTATTTAAGTTCTTATGAAAGTTTAGGGGTAAAATAAGTATTATGCAAATATTACTAAAGTTTAGAAATAGCTTCCGGCATAAGTGATAAGAGTAGATGTTCTCAGTAGCTTCTCCTTATGGGTAGCCTTCCTCTACTGTTTATGGATAAGTACTTACCAATTAGGTGTTACCAAACACATTGATCAAGCTTTGTTCTGCTTTAATTGTTTCATTTTTGTAACAATTGTGTTGATGTATAACAAGCAAGGTTATCAAAACGCTTAGGCGAGCTCAGGCGACAGACCTGGCCATCGCATAGGCGCTAGCCTAGGTGATTGGGCGCTCGCCTAGGCGATATTTTTAAGAAAAAAACAGGCTACGATAAATAGCCTGATCTGAGTCGTCCTATCAAGTGACTTGCGCAGACCACAAGCAGGTCCAAATTGTCCTTTTAAATGTCTAAATTACTAAGGCTATTTTGGTAATTTGACTTAACCTTTTATCATCATTCCGTTCGTGACTGA
>JAUPMG010045448.1:0-14096 GCA_031762675.1 Pachysandra terminalis | reverse complement strand
TCTTACTAGAACTGCTCAGGACTTCCGCTTATGATTAAAGTTGGGTAGCCACTCTCGTAGCAATACGGGGTGAAGATGACGCTTGGACTGGAAAATCTATGAAATTGAAAAAATCTGGTCCGGGTCGTTACAGGGCTATCGGATGCAAAGGAATGGGGAAGGAAAATTTTCGTTGAATCATAGAAAAAAGAAGAAGGAAAATTTCGGAAGAAAAAATTGGAGCAAAAGCTCCGGTGTTTTGTTTGTCCCCCCAAGTCTAGCCAAAGCCAACGCCGAGCCCGGTGTTTTGTTCGTTCGGTCAAGTCCTGCCAAATCCGGCCGAATCTGGAGTTCTGTTCGTCCAGCCAAGACCAGCCATGCCAAACACCCCTCTCTCTATCTCTCTCTCCCATTCATCGTATTCAATTCATCGAAGCCTGTTTTTTGTTTTGTTGCTGGTGTTGTTCGTCACTTCATCTTCAGCTCATCTCAAAACCAACACCTCATCTCTCCTCTCTTCCTCCCCTTCATCCCATTTAACTTCAAAAAACAGCAAACCGGAATCCTCTTTCTCTCCTTCTACTCATCTCTCCCTCTCCTTGCTGCTGGTGTTGCAGCAACACCACCCCCGTTCTTCGTCTTCTTCCTCTGTAACAAAAAACCAGAAAAACAATATAACAGCCCCACCCCAAAAAAACTAGAAAATAACCAAAAGAACCTCTGAACCCAAATCCAACAACCCATATCCCCAAACCATAACCGAACTAAACCGAACCAGACCCCCAAACCAAAAAACCAAAAAACCAAGAAAAACAAGCCAGAAAATCAAACCGGAAGAAAACTAGACCCTAAGGACCCGTTTGACAGTAATAAAAAATAAAGAGCCTAATCTTCACCTTTTGTCGCCACCGATCAAGCTAAGTTCTCCAGGAGTTGAATATCAAAGAATTGGATCTGTTGCTACAGGTATTTTATTTTATTTATATTTTGTTATTAAATTGGATTCATTAAATATCTGGTTTTATTCAAAGTTCTTTATAATTTGATTCATATGCTTCAATAAAGATTATGTTTAAATTTTGTTTTGATATTTGATTTTTAGGGCTCTTAAATCTGTGTTATTTTAATTTTTATGCATTTAGATTTTGTTTATATCTTTAATATTTTTTAAGATTAGGTTTTATTAATATTATTTATTTTTAGGGTTAGGTTAATTAGAGACCCTTAGGACCTAGGTTGAATAGGAATTTTTATATTTTAGGATTTTCTAGGTTTACCTTATTTCTTTAGGAGTTAATTTAAATTGGCCAAATATAATTAGACCAGATAACCGGAAGAGAGGGGGTGCCTAACACCTTCCCGCTCTCTTAACTAAACCTCCTTACCCGTTATGGTTAGACCAATATTAAAAGCTTATTTTTTGGGTCTATTTTAAGATAAAAGACCAACCCATGGGTGACCATTCACACCCAAACCCAATGAGTGGTGATGACTCCTAATTTACCTGATCTAACTGGGTCCACCCGATTCGGGGTAGTTCACAAAGGCTAAACAGCTTTCAATACCACAAAGGTCTACTAATCGCCAACACACATATCAAGTTGTCATGAGGCTCGTTAACACTTGGCCGTATTTGAGGTTATAGGCTATATCACGGTCTCTCAGTGCAAATTTGTAATTATCCAAACGACTTGTGATTGGTTCATTTAAGAGACTGGGGTACATGATGCGTATTATCCCAGATGAACGTTTTAACCACCATAAAAAACTGTGGTTAGAAATTCTAACTACAATTAACTCTCTTCAAAGAGCTATAAATAGTAGCTCACTTCCCTCATTCGAGAAGACGATGATGAAAGGAGGGAGATCTCTGCCCAAATTACCAGACCCGTCGGTCAATAATATCATACTTGGTGACTATTTACAAAAACACTCGCATAACAAAGAGTAAACCCTTTCTATTTTCCTTCTTCCTTTCTCTTTCATGTCCTCATATGAAAGAAGTAGAGGGTTTCATTCCCTTTCTAAGGCGGGTTAGAGTGGGTTGAGTAATCTCAACCGGTTTATTAAATAGGCGAGTTTAGTGTTAAGCCCTCAACCCGATCCATACCTGCCTGATTGCCAGCTCTACCTCTACTTACAAGGTAGAAGCATGATATTCTGGTCTGTCTCACCAGGTTTAATTATCTGGCGAAACAGCTTGTTGCCATGTGATCAATCTAAACAAACCTGGACAATAATTCAACCTACATACGCCTCTACAGGATATCGCTGACCAAACAGATTTACGCGGGAAGCCATTTCATGAAGGAACTGAAATAACTTTTAGAATGACATTTTTACCCATTTCAATTGTCTAATTGCCATCGATTTGTTTTCTCCGATAAAGCCCCAGCAAAACCCTTCTTGGCATATCCATTGGAGGGAGACTTACTCTACCGGCGTCAGCTTTAACTGCCGGCGACTGGTAATTTCCCATTCTTTTCATTTCTTTTCGTTTTCTTCAATTGTTTGTTCTTCTTTCTTCTTCCTATGGATGGATAGATCGTTAGACTCAGTCTTGAAATGAGATAAACTGGAATTAATTCAGATGGGTTCCTTTTTCCCATTCCTTTATAGTTTTTGCTTTGATTGGTTAATCGTTCAAAAACTATCCAGTCACATCATATCGTTGGGTTTCAAGTTTGTTCTTTGATCGGTGATTTTCAAAGATTATTCAGAATTAGGTTTAGTAAGTGCCTCGGTTTAACAATTTATGAATCCTGCTTTGATTGACTATGCAAGTTGATCCATTATCTGTGATAACTAGATTTGATTGATTTAATGCGTGCAAACTGTTTGTTAAAATGCTTGGTACCCCCTATCACAGATTTGCTGGATGTGATTTTTAAAATGGTTTCTTTAGGTTACAATCAAGGTTTAAAGGATTCAGACCTACCGGGCGGGTACTGGTCGCCTGACTGGCAGTACCAGTCGAGACTGGTTGGTACCGGACCGGACCAGATCAAAACCGGTCTGGACCATCCAATACACAAATAAAAAAAAAGTAAAAACAAAAAGAATTATTGGACTGATTGTACCGGTTGTACTGGTAACCGGACCAGCTGGTCCAGACTGGTACTCGTTGTACCAGTGCGGTCCATAACCTCACGATACAAAGGTTTGTATCGTGGTTTGTGACCAGATCGCTGAAGTCCTGTTCCGGTCCGTATTTGGCGGTCCAAACCGGATCAGTCCAGTCCTTTAGACAATGGTTACAATGCATTAGCCCGACCTATCTTGATCATTTATCTTGGTTTTTGAACTATGTGAATTGTGTAATGACATTAAGAAAGTTTTCTTTGTTATGCTTCACCGATTGCCTTGTTCAAATCTCTGTATATTTGCTTTGAACATGCATTTTTGCTACTTCCATTACTATCCGCTAGTGCATACTACTTTTGGGTGTACTTTAAAAGTGCTCCATGGAATGTCTATCAGAGGATTCCCTGCCCCATGATGTAATCTTGTTGAAGAGGGTTAAAAAATTCAATGCTTCTGTTGGAAAATCCAGTAAGTTAAGGAAAAAAAGAAGAAGATATTAGCAGCAAGGAAGAACGACATTCCAATATATTATTTAACACCGTGAACAGTGAGAATATTGATTAAATCTAGAACAATCTCACGGGGTATTGCAAGAGCTCAAATCCGTTATTTAAAACACAACTGTGCTAGAAAAAGAGTAACTTTTTATTTTCAAGTTATGATTACCAATTTTGATCCAAGTTGAGCTTAAGTTCACTTGATTGCTAGCTTGACAAAGCAAATATGTTCTATGCGACATGAATGATGGATTAATGGAGCTCCCTAACCAACAACAAGGCTTGTAATGAATGTGATGGGTGTTCAAAGATAGTCCTTCTACCTAGGAAAAATGATAGTTTTGGGATTTTCATAATCATTGTAAGTTAATGCAGAGGTTATTTCCCAAACAACCCTTTTGATTTGCATTATGCTTTTATGAATGGTGGCAACTGGCAAAAAATGGGCAAAGAACTAAAAATAGAGCAGATTTTGTAGCAAAGAAGCTATGGGTCCGCTTATGCAGCATTCATTTTAGTTTTAATCATTCCACCCATTTTCGGATCAGCCGGTGAGTATCAAAGCTGGTTTGCTTGTAGATAAAACAGATTTAGGTAATTCAATATTATTTTAGTTTATTTCATTTCTTTCTAGGGTGCTATTCATGTATTGAGTTTGGTTTTCATTGTACTTGCATATAAATGGAAAGCAATTTCTTTTGTGTAGGGAAACTATTTGTTGTGTATCAGTCTTGGTTGAATGAAATCAGAGTTGAAAAAACATCAAGCAGTAGGATTGAGTAGAGGACCTTCCAAGCAGTAATAAAATTTGTAAATTCCTCATTCTTTCGTTTCTAATTACCATGGAGGTGTTGTTCTCATCCGGAATCTGCACGTGCAGGGGTGTTGAACCATTTGATGTACATTGTTGTGCCTTTCTCTATTAGTTTGTGTTAATTTTTTTTGTGTACTTTTGCAGTATCGCTTCTAATTACCATCTCTTTTGCAGACACTTTCGCATACAATCGGCTATGCCAACTTGCAAATGGGGAACACAAAAGTTTGTTCCTCTAGGGAATTGAGGTTAGTTCAAGCTTGGGATTAGAAGCAAGGCAGCAGCAATCGTGATCACTTAAGGACATTTTGTATAGGTTCTCTACTATTTCATTAGTGAAGTTTCATGGTAACTGCATGCTTATTTTCCTTTTTTGACAACTCTATTCCAAATGCTTCTTAATACAAGCTAGTGGTGGGAACACTTGTTTTGCGCTGGAAGCCAAAAGTTTTAAGTGTTTGCCTTTGTGCTTTGTTTTTGGTTTTAAATTTCATGTCAAGCATCCGAGATTATGTGAAAATCTTCACTATTTCAAGGCCTTGTTCTGCCTGACCCGTTACTACCTCTAGCTCAAGGTAACCACACCTCATGCCATCTATGGTTCAAGGTTAAGTGTGCACTCTAGAGCAACATAATATGTGTTACTAGCTACAAAATCACATGACTGAATACTTAGTTTCAATCCACTTAAAGCACTTTGACTTTGACTTTCAAGTTTTATTACTGTATTATTGTAAACTGAATATTTCGCCATGTGGCCGTGTACGGGGGTCAAGCTTGTACCCTAATATAAAATTATTTATGTGTGCCCAAGATAAGTTCGATTCCCGCACGACTTTTCGGCTTCAAAGGTGTAATTCTGAGTCCCATATATTTAAAATGCATCAAGCCCAATTCCGATTCAACTCGACCCTACAAATTCAAATGTTTTGCTTTTTAAAATTAAAAGACTATAAATTACAAGGATATTTTAAATCTATAAAATAATATATAATGAAAGTAAGACATTTGTATTGATAATATAATATTTATACATATGCAATATAAATAAAATAATAATTAAATGTAATGCATAAGTCAGGCCGGCAGGGCCAATCTAACATCAACGTGAGACTGGTCTTAAAGATGGATCGGGTCTTAAACTTCATCCCAACCCGCCCAAACATAGAATGAGTTATTTGGTGAAATGCTCCAAATAAAGAAATTTGATGATTAGACCCGACTTTTCTATGTTTGCTTTTGGCCAAAAATTTGGTGAAACGCATTTAAAAATTCCTAAAGATAGTTTTTGTATTAAAGACATTTAAAAATTTGAACCTTTGACAAAGTTATTATACATTTATTTATGTGATTTATAGATTTAATTAGTAAGCCATCAGTCTAAAGGGTTCCTGTCAAATAGACGGTTTAGATCAATCACATTATTTTTATAGATCAAGCAAATGGAAGGTTTTAGCGTTAGTCAAAAACCTTTTAAGGCGGAAGTTCGAATTACCAAAATAGCCTTCTATCGACACGCTTAAAAACTGTATTACATTCGATCTAAGAAGAAGTTTTAAAGGTTAATCTCGTATTATAAAATTAAAAAAGTTTCAAAGGCAAGAAGTCCCGACGACAGAAGCCCTAATATAAGGATTTGTCGAAGGGCTCCTCTCTCTTCCCCAAGTCATTTTCCTTGTTCTTAAGCTGTTCAATCGAGAGAGCTTCCGGTAATCTACTGATCTCTCGCTCTCTCTCTGTATGTGTTTCTGTGTGTGAGTTTGTTGTGGTTGTGTTTACTCATTTGGTTCCTGTTCTAAGATCTTCTGTTACTTCAAAGCGTGGAATTTGTTGAGGATAATAAGTCGTATCATCTGTTGATTGAGTTAGTCTCTTCAGTTGATTGATATTTTTTCTCGTTAGTGTGAATGTTCTGGTTGAAATTTAGGGCTAATCTAATTCGTTCACTAACTTTCTCTTAAGTTTGATCAGGGTATGAAGATACTATTCCTGATTTTCTTGGTGGAGGTTTTATCCTTGTTTTGTGTGAGGGATATTTCTGATGTTTATCTTAAGAGGCAGTCGTAAATTGTGAGAAGAAGTTTAGGCTTTAAGGATAAAAAGTTCACAACAGAATAGGTTTATTTGTAAGTCAAATGGGCGCTAAAAAGTTCACAAACACTTCTACTGAAACTATGTCATCGATAAACTCAATAACAACACGTAAGAGCCAAGAAACCGAAACTTGTCTGTACCATCTTTTGTTCGAGAAATAACTCTATTCTGTTGAAACCCCTCCATGCAATTTACCTTTAAGAATTTTGGTTTGGCAAATGAAGATGAGTAATTTGGTAAGGAAGAAAATCCAATATTTTTCTATACTGTAGTACCTATTTGATTGTCTTGAGCTAAGAAGCTTTAGTAAAGTGGAAGTGGGTGCTTTTGAGAGGTGATGTTGGAGGCTTGGAGCAAAGTGATTTTGAAGTAGTACAATTCATAAATATATAAACGCACCTTGTGCAACTAGATTGTTGTCAAGATTGTAAATGTCGCTGATCCAAGACACGTTGGCGACAAAAAAAAGAGAGGTGAAGATAGTTTTTTTTTTTTTTAAATGAAACTTTGTAGAGATATTACATTTAAATAAACCACAAAATGAAGAAATCTTACATAATGAATCAATAATATCTTAAGTAAAACACTATCGAATATATGTATATATATGTGTGTGTGTGTGTATATATATATATATATATATATATCTTAAATAAAACAATCATATTTAAATACGTTAAGAACACAAAATTGCCCAAATGACATAATTTAGTTGGATTAAATAAGCCAATACAATGAGCGGACATCATTACATTTACATCACTTCCATATAGAGTGATGCTCCGGCTCAATATCATCCCATCACTCCTTATCCCTATACCGACCATATAGACTATGTAGTGACAATATTGGGCTGGTCTTATGGTCTCCATGTAATCTCTCATGCATCTCTAATACTTATCTGGAGTAATGATCGACATAATTCCCATAGGTGGATATTGGGGATAAATTGAGCTGTTGATAATGGTAGTGTGGGGCTTCAAGGTAGAGTAAGGTAGGATCCATGTCGATATGGCTATGTAGCATCATATCCTGGGGGTATGGGTTCATCGGAAAGATCCCATAGCCATACTTCCTTTGCCATACGGTCCGCCATAACGAACGATAGCTCTTGGTCTCAAATGTTGAATAGTACTCTCCAGCGCCAATATATCCTCCTAAACAGTCATGTGATGAAATGGATGGCGACCAACATTCGTCGACCCAAGACTGTGGGTAATATGGAAGCCTCATCTTGTGTACTAATATATTGCTTCTTCTTTTTGTTTCACTTTCGCTAGAAATATTGCGTAGGCTTGGCTCTGTAGGCGAGATTTTGGGGAACACTCTCCACGTAGATCGAAAATGCGCGCATGTTCTTCCACGTGTCTCAAGGTTGAGGTAATCAGATTTGACTTGGGTCTAAACTGCTATGATACGGCCATTCCTGAGATGTTGCTTTAATCGAGAATGGGGAGCGGGTCAAGAAGGCGTAGAAGGTAGGCTATGGTTACGACACGATGAAGGTAGATACTCAAGTCTAGGCCGATGTCTTCTAAGTCTTCTCAACTACTATATGTCTCTATCTCTCAAGTATCTTGGAGAATTTCTGCAAAGAGCTCGTAAGTCTGAAGCTAAGTACAGAGTGCAACGAGAAATGACTAGTATCTTCTCACTCCAACACTTGTTCTCCTTCCTTGGCCTAAGTCCTCCTAGACTTTATATAGGCCAAGGGAATCTCTAGGAGGTTGATAAGTGTTACCATCATTCTCACTTGTAACCGCAACACATTCATCCCCCTCATTAACATGGTAACAATCACATTAATACATAATGACTGAATTAATATCTGTTGTAACGGTCAATTAAATGCTCTCTCATTAATAGTAACTTATTAATTACAACTCGAATGGTCACATTTTGTCCTCACTTGATTTCGTCAGCGTGCCGAGGTTCGGCTTGACGCGACGATACCTGTGCCGGTCACACCTAAGGACGCCAGAAACCCCCTTGACGGGCTCTCGCCTAACACGGAGATCTCCTCTTTGATGAATTCCTGCAAATCACATACATATAATTAGTTAGTTGCTTAATCAATTATTGATAAGTTGGTCATGCCATGCTGGGCACGATTCTTAGTTTGACTATCTCATTTTATATTGGGGATTCATTTATGCAAATATAGGGCATTTTTGGACCTCCGGGATGTCAAAAATGGGTCCCGGCATGGATACGTTGTGCCAAATTTGCACTTTGCCGGGGCCCTTTTTGTCGAGGTTTGGAGGCTTGGGCGTCCCCCATGCCGGGTTGGTCTGGCACCTTGGCAAAAAAAATGTGCCGAGGTGCTTGCCAAACCCGACTTCGGCTCAACGGAGCGTTTTTACCGGTTTTTTCTTTTTTCTCATTTTTATATTTACACACCTTGGTCAAAGAGCCCATTCCTGTTTTTTTCATGGTATTTGTTGACAGTTTGGGACACCAAATGGGCTCGTCCAAGTCTCTATTGGTATGCTGAGGATACCCGACAAATCTGGCCTGACCACATTTATAAAAGGTCTTTAATATCTCAAATCTCATTTTCGACGGTTCAGGGGTGATGACGTGACAGTGGTATGACATGGACCCGCTATTTCATCGTTAAGTGCTGACATGGTTGCTTAGCCAAAATTGACCATCAACATTAAGTCCCCTTTTGTTAATGGCATTTGCCAATGTCGAGAGGCAAAACTGAAGAGGTCAATTTTGTAAAAGATAAGCCCACAAGTCAAAAGTCAAGGTCCAAGTCAAAGTAACTTATTTGGTTTCCCATGCCCTTGATTTTTCTCTTATTCTCTTTCCTGTCTTTTTTCCTTCATCTTTTTTTCTTCTTTTTTTTTAGCAACATAACTTTAAGAAAACAACGGAGTGGGGCCCAAGGGGTGGGATTTGTCGGACTCCAACGGTATATAAGATGCTCTAATCCGGTAACGTCACGAGAACAATGCAAATCAACACTCAACCGAATGCTCTCCAAAATCCCGACGGTCCGAAGAATCTTTCTGTCTTCGGGATTCAATAATATGTCCTCTACCCATTCGGTCCAAAGTTGGTGAGGTTGTATCCTTGAAAAGAAAGCAATAGGAGTGGGTGGAGGCATACTTTTTTCTAGCAAAAAATCGGAGACATCCTCGTAAGGACTAGTGTTGACATCCTCGGCATGATCAGGAAATAAGCAGTTTGGTTCGTCAGTAGACGAAGAATTATTTGAAGAAGCAAAGAGTTCAACTACATGCCAAAGCTTGTCACATGCAAGTCAAAGCTTGGCAACAAAAGAAGGTAATGTGAAGTGACTAGAAGCTTCACCTGTCTCACCCATTTTGATAGAGAAGTGGTAAAGAACGAGAGAGGATCCCTTAGCCGAAGTGAAGAGAATATGCTAAGGTGCTCACCTCGAGGTATTTCCTGAGGTTTAAATGCTCCAAAGAAAGAGAAATATGCAAGACAATATGGGAAAGTATGAGATGAAAAGGAGAATGAGAAATGGAGAGGTAATAAGAGAAGAAAATGAAATAGTGAAAAGTGAGAGTAAAAGAATGAGGGAGAGTATTTATAATTTTCTCAGGAGAAAGCTTTTAAATCTCCTAAGAATAGTTGCTAAATGAGAAGATAAATGAGAAGAGAAGGAAAGAGAAAAAATAATGAGAGAAGGCATGTTGCCAAAAGAAATTAGGAAAGGGTAGGGGTGGGGCAAGGAGGAGCCTTGGATGTCCCACCCATTCCCATTTTTTTTTGCATGTTCCCAAAAAAAAAGAAAAGGAAAGAGAAAACAAAGAAGAGAAAGAAAGAAAGAAAAAAAGGGGGAAAAAGAAAACAAAAGGAGTGGGCAAAAATTGGGAGAGGGGGGGGGTCCCACCCCTTGGGCCCCAACCGCCCCACTCCTTTGTTTTCTTAAATTTATGTTGATAGAGAGAGAAGAATGAAAAAAGAAAGGAAAGAGAATAAAAGAAAAATCAAGAGAATAGAAAACCGAATGTGTTAAAGATTTCTTTGAGATCTTTGACTTGGACCTTGACTTTTGACTTGTGGGGTTTGTCCTTTACAAAAATGACATCTTCGGTTTTACCTCTCGGCGTTGGCAAATGCCATTGGCAAAAAGGGGGGCTTAATGTTGATGATCATTTTGACAAAGGAGTCATGTTAGTACTAAGGATGACACAATGGGTCTATTTCACACCACTGCCACGTCATCGACATTGAGCGGTCAAAAAATGAGATTTGAGATATTAAAGACCTTTCATAAATGTGGTCGGACTAGATTTTCTGGGCATCCTTGGCAAACCAATCGAGACTTGGACAAGCCTATTTGGTATCTTGAACTTGTTGGAAAACGCCGTGAAAAGAATCGAAATGGGTTCTTTGACCAAGTTGTGTAAATATAAAAATGAGAAAAAAAGAAAACGGGCAAAAACGCTCCGCTGAGACGAAGTCGGGTTTGGCGGGCAACATCAACACACTTCTGTTGCCGAGGGGCCCGACCACCTCGGCATGGGGGGCGCCCAGCATAGTGTTTAAACTCGGTATCGGATCTGGGATTGTCCCGGTCTGATACTGGGTTGGATCGTCCGATCCAGAACATTTGCCGATCCAGCTTTAGATCTGCCCAAAACTTGACTTCTGCAGAGCTTTAGACGATTTCATGGCAGGAATTCTCTCAGTTTTGAAGAAACTGGCAAACTGGACATTTTTTTCTTCCGACAAAATTGATTAGATTGAACTTTATCTGTACATTTCTTGTTCTTCTTTGTAGATCTGCGTTTTCAAAATAAGATTTCAAGAGATTGACGAGGAGCTTGGAACGGATGGAGCTGGCTGTTGTTTTGGAGCTTGGAACAGATGGAGCTGGCCATCGCTTTGGAGCTTGGAAGAGACAAAGAAGAAGAAGTGAAAGCGACGGGACATGGAAGGCCTTACCTTCTTCTCTGACGCTTCAGTAGACTTTATTAATTTTTTTTTGTTTCCACTTTATCTGTAATTGAATCCTTTTTTTTTTCTACTTTATCTGTAATTTGAACACGTGTTTGGTTTGAAATGTGACAAACTGCCCCTTGGTTTCTTAAATTTACGAGATAGCCCTCCCAAGAGCTTCTTAAAAAATAACATGGGTTGGACGATCCATAATGGATCGTCTGACTTGACTTGCCCCAGCCTTGACAGATCGTCCGGATCGGACAATCCGTCACGGAATCGGTCCGAGTCATGTGTTTTTCAATTTTTTGTGGATTGGCTAGGGATCAAGACTCGTCTCTGGCTGATCCCGAGTTGGATTTGCCGATCTCGATTCGGATCGGCTGATCCTTTACACTATGGTGCTCAGGCCTTCCAAATCCTGACAAAAAGGCCCTGGTAGGGTGCAAAGTTGGCACAACCTATTCGTACCGAGTCGTTTTTGACATCCTGGACGTCCGAAAATGCTTTATAGTTGCATGAATGAATCCTCGGCATACAATAAGATGGCCAAATTGAGAATTTTGCCCGGCATGACATGACCTTATCAATAATTGGTCAATTAACTGACTAGTTATGTGTATGTGATTTGCAGTAGTTCGTCGGAGAGATCTCTGCATTGGGCGAGAGCTCATCAGGGAGGGGGTGGTGGGTGTTTCCGATGTCCTTAAGGTGCGACGGGCACGGGTATCATTGGCGGCCGAGCTGAATCTCGTCACGTCAACCTACGGTTTGATGAAGTCGAGTGATGAAGAAATGTGACCTCTTGAGTTGTAATTAATAAGTTATTAATGAGAGAGCATTCAATTGACTGTCACGATAGGCATTAATTCAGCCAATTTGTATTAATGTGGTTGTTACTATGTTAATGAGGGGGATTAATATGTTGCGGTTACAAGTGAGAAGGATGGTGACACTTGTCACCACCCTAAAGATTCCCTTGGTCTATATAAAGTCTAAGAGGGCTTAGGCCAAGGGATGAGACAAGTGTTGGAGTGAGAAGACTCTGGTCATTTCTCGTTGCACTCTGCACTTAGCTTCATACTTACGAGATCTTTGCAGAGATTCTCCAACATACTTGATAAAGTAGTTGAGGACTTAGAAGGTAACTCTTGAGGTGACATTGGTCCGAACTGGGGTATTCACCTTCGTCGAGTTGTAGCCGCAGCCTACCTCCATGCTTTCTTGACCCGCTCCTCATTCTCAGTTAAAGCAATGTCTCAAGAACGGCCGCATCATAGCGGTTTAGGCCTGAGTCCGATATGACTATCTCAACCCTTAGATACGTTGGAGAACACGTGAGCCTCTCTGGCTTTCAAATTCCCTGGCTTATGTCATCCCTAAGTGCTGACATGTCACCTTTGCCAAAAATGTCCATCAACAGGCTCACAAGCCTCTTAACTTCCTGCACTACCCTTATTAACAGCACTAACTCGGTACCACCACAGTGCCACCTTCTGGTTATCATCATTACTACTCCTAGCATCACCTCCCTGGGTATTATCATCATCATCACCAATACTTGTATGCCTATTCGAGATAACGTTTACTCTTTGAGTGTTACCATGCGCATGAGTCTATCTGGTTGTAATCCTTGTGGCCTTATCAAAAGAATTTTCACCATCTTGATGATTGTATTGATGCCAATCCCAATATTAGAAGCAACTCGAACAATTTTAGGAGTAGGGCCACCGTTGGGTTGATTGAGTTCAAAAGGCTTAAAACGACTCACCAAGTGGGTACTTCTCATCATCTGGAACACCAAAAAGTAGATGATTTTGTGTCAAAGCTGATCCCATCTTGTTCTCCAACATTTTCTGCCTCAATTTCTTGTTCTAATGGCAAAAAACATGCTTTTGGGGCTTCTCACTTGCCAACCGGTTGCTTTGTTTCGTATGTATAAGCGTAAAGGCAAAGAGGACGTCGTTTGAGCTAAAATCCAAATAGCCAACTTTTGTAGGGTAGGGCCATCGATAACATGCATCAGCCACCACTCACTTGTTAATCATTAAGTTAACTTGTTGGTATAAGAAACTACTAATACTTCTAAATCCTAAATAACACATGACCAAAGCAGTCCATATTACTTATATGGCATCAGTTTGGTCCTCAATTCAATATAGCCATAGCCGAATCGAATGTCCCTAGACCATAGTTTTCTGAACCGGTCCTTAGCAAGACCGAACCTCAATAGTTTGGTCCCAAGTCGCGATACAAACTAATGTATTGTGAGGTTATGTACCAGCCTATACCAACCAGTTAAGATCGGCATCAACTTGGACGAGTTGATACTGATGATGAGCCAATTCGGAAATTGATTCAATCCAATCATATTTTGACACGTAGCAGGGTCAATTATGTAATTACATATCCAAAGACCATTTTTGGTCAAAATAATATATTTCGAGGAATGCCCATTTAGAGTTAGTTATCTCGATATTTGCAATATATCTTGAAACTCTACATTTGCCTCGAATTCTATTCTCGAAAGAGAATTCTCGAAACATAAAAGGAATGTTCAAATTAATCAACTCGAAAGGGCAAATATAGACATTTCGAGATAGTATCTTGAAATAATAAGCTACTATCCCAAAGTCATGTAACTTTAGGAATAGTCATATAAGTAAAGTATAGACTATTTTCGAGATATAACTCGAAATTGATCA
>JAUPMG010045438.1:0-14096 GCA_031762675.1 Pachysandra terminalis | reverse complement strand
ACATATTCTCCTTTTCATCACCAACCCTGCAAAACAAGATAAATGCATTAATTCATTCACATAAATATATCTCTAAGACTAATAAGTATTAGTAATAAGCCCAAGAGTGCAAGTGTCACACACTTATCAGCACTATATTGTAAAAGACATAAATTTTTGGTCTATGAAACCTCCTCATAGAGCATCTTGGGCATGGGGGAAAATTCTTGCCTTGAGACCCATTGCTAATATACTTGTTTTCAAGTTGATTGTTAATGGTGATGACACTCTGGTTTTGTGGGAAAACTGGCATATGGATGATCCCATTATGAATTTGATATGGCACTCGAGTGGTTTATTAGGAAAGAGTGAATATTAAGGCCACTATGGACTGTTTAATCAGAGATGGTGGGTGACATGCCCCTGTTACTGATTCTCAATGATTAAATATCTTTGGGATAAGCTTCCCAGTGTGAATCTACATACATTTACTGATGTAAACACTTTAATTTGGTGTGTTGATCACCTAACTGGTGATGCTACTATATTGGTATGATAGCTTTCAATGTTGTTGTCTACCACATTTGGATCGAAAGAAATAATAAGATCTTCAAGAACTCACATAAACCAACCCAGGTGGTTTTCAACTTGGTTATGTCTGATGTGAGGAACAGGTGTGATGAGATGTTCTAGAAGCTCTGTTGTACTAATAGAAATAGAGGGGTATGCTCCAACTGGGGCTTCAGTGCTGAGTTCAAGGTTCCTGTGCCTAAATATCTGAGATGGGTTCCCCCAACTATTGGGGCAGTCTTACTAAACTGTGATGGATCCTTGTCTGAGTAGAGGTGGATCTGGTGGGATCATCCAGGATCATATTGGGAATTTCTTGTTGGGCCTTGCCTCTGCTAGGAGTTCTAAGACTTTTATTTTTCATGAATTGGAGGCCATTCATATTGGTCTACAGATGGTTTTTGAACTAGTTTTCAAAATTTGTTTGTGGCTACTGACTCCCGGACTGTTGTGTTGTATAAGGGTATGGTGGCTGATATCCCTTGGCAGTATCTTGAGCTTGTTCACCTAAGAGGGAGTTGAGGAGGGCTTTCTCCGTATGTGAGATCAGTCATGTTATGAGAGACAATCTTTGCAGCTGATTTTCTAGTTGATTTCTGCCATGTGGTGAATGATGTGGTCAAGTTAAATTTATGACCTTAGGTATATCATCATTAAGGATTCTTTTGGGTTCTTCTACCCTAGAATTTAAGGTGTTGGTTGCTAGCTGGCTCTGTGACTCTAGGGTTCTGATGGGGGGACCGATTTTTTAAGTGGTTTGGGTTGTTGGTTCATAAGCACTTAAATAAATGTATTTACCAAATGCTATTTTCTTCAAGTAAGCAGTTTATTGTTGTTGTAGATAAGTGCTCCCATTGAGCCACTTATCCAATGAGTGCTTATCCAAAAGCACAAGTCGGACCAAACACAGCCTAGGTCTAAGGCTGCTTTTAAAAACTGCATTTGCAAGAAGCAGTTAGCCACATTCTAAATTTAAGTAAATGTTTTAAAATGACAAAATTGCCCTTCCTATTACACACTATTTAAAAAAATAAAAGTATCCACCGTGTCTAAAATTATGCACAGGTGCATCCTTTTATATGATTTTTCTCATCTAATATAATTCCTAGCCAATGAACTTGATTCAAAACCTTTCACATTGAAGCCCTTCCATTTATAAACCCCAAAATGCTGAAAATAGACCTTTAAATGCTGCCTAACCTTCTGCTACATGAATCACCATTTGTTGTTACAGAAAAATTATGTTATGGCTGCATCACCAGTCTTCTTATGGACCAACCAATGAGAATTCATTTTAACCCATTGGCTTGGAGTGTAAGTGTCGCGCCCCAAATCCGAGATATGAGATCTAGAGGATTCCAAGGAACCAACCTTCAGACCCACCGCATGGATACGAATAAACAGCCACAACATCAACCCTTACCTGGTTGAATCAGAGTCTCAACAAAATAAATATCAGCTGAAGTCTATCAAAATTAAAACCATTGCTCAACCACAACTAAGTAGAGCATCAACCCACAAATAAAGTAATCAAATCTCAAATGATCTCTATTACAATTCTGCCCTCTGAGGGTCAAACCAAATAGAATCAAAACTAAATAAAACAACGTCATGTAGTCTCATAAGCCAAAGTATCTCAAACAGAAAATTTCCTCTCCAGAAGCCAACCAGGACGCAAACAATCCGATCACCTGTAGAGATAATGATCAACCGAATCCTAATAAAGAAATCCTACGAGACTACAATATCTACTTTTATGCATGTAAATCAATACAGTTCATTTCATGCATTTCACCCAACATATACTATCACAGTCATGTGTGTATTAATCATGTCATCATACTGTATTTCATATACTAGCATGAATATTACAATCATCATGTAAATCACAGTTCACATGTAAGCCATACCATATCAAATTATAATCATCAATAGTTCATAACCCCCATAGTCCCACTATGTTAAGGTTACCCACATGATCCCATCATGTCCAAGCAGATGCCACATCATTCCACCATGTTATATAACAACAAAGTCACAGCAGTCACATAGTCTAACTATGTTCCACAACGAGCACCACATGGTCCCACCATGCTACGGCCAATCAACATATAAACATATACCACATAGTCCCGCCATGCTACGGCCAATTAACCATATAAGCACGTATCACATATCTAGCACATCACCATTTCTTTAGGGACTTGCACCCACGGAGGAAGTCTTATGTACCATTCATTTAAGGACTTACACCCACGGTGGAAACACACCCTTATGCACATAAGCAAACACATAACAAACACATAGTTTCACTGTGATCACAAGTATCAACATATCACCATTCTTTTAGGGACTTTCACCCATGGAGGAAGCCACCTGTACAGTCCTTTCCTTTAGGGACTTGCACTCACGATGAAAATACACCTGTAACCACAAGATCCCACCTTGCTACGACCAATGTGAACCAATCACAATCACATTTACAATCAAGAAGCCATAATGTATATGCAACACAGTCAAGTCAAGTACAATGCAATGCAATGCAAGGTATGATGCAAGCATGTAGTGAAATGAGATGCAATGCAATGCAGGGGGTCACAAGGCCTCGCCCAGTCACATGGTCATTCCAACTCACGACCATACGATCCATCCTTTTAGGGACTTGCACCCACGATAGAAACACCATTCTTAATCCTTAAGAGAGACTTTCACTCACAGTAGAATACACCAATAACACGTCATACTTTTAGGGACTTTCACTCACGGAGGAAGCCACTTATCCATTCTTTTAGGAACTTTCACCCACAGAGGAAGCCACCTATATCAGTAAACCTTTCTTTTAAGGACTTGCACCCACGGAGGAAAGCCACAATTCTTATTCCTTAAGAGACTTGCACTCACGGTGGAATACACCAATATACTCGCATTCCGTTTAGGGACTTGCACCCATGGTGGAAGCTCACCTGTAACCAGACCTTCCTCACCCACTGTGGAATACACCCATACTAAATGTTTCCTTTAGGGACTTTCACCCACGATGGAATACACTATTATCATGCATTACCGTTAAGGACTTTCATCCACGGTGGAAGCTCACCTATCCACAACACAATTTCAAGTCAATCAACACAAACATCATACATAGTCTTGGATACTCACAGTACCCTCAATCATTCATTCAAGTCAACATCATCAAATTCAAACATAAGTTACACAGAAGTCAATCCAAGTCAAACCTAGGTTAACATTGGATGCTAAAAGCACTAATCACCCAATCTAGTCCTACATGACCAATTTTAACCATACTAATCTTATATTGAGATCCTAAAACCATATCCAAAACCTTTGAGTTGATAACACCTCATATACACTTCCAATCAGTTTGATAATCCTGAGTTTTGGACCTTCTCCTACACTTTCTATGATTGGTCCAATTCTAAACCTTTTGCACACAAACCATCCATACAGGCATGTGCACAACTCAATGAGGATCACCCTCGTATAATTTGAAGTTCATTGGACTTCGGTAGTTGCCGAGTCTCTTACCGAGGTAGCTCAGCTGCCAAGGCTTGGTAGCTGGTCCAAAGAGTACTCAAATTTTCACAATTTCGGTAGCTACTCAGTAGCTGCCGACTATCCTACCGAGAAGCTCGGTAGCACTACTACCAAAGCTCGATAGCATGTCCAGAGAACACAATTTTGGCTGATTTCAGTCGTTGTTCGATAGCTACCGAGATTGCTACCGAACGTAGAAACTTAGCCATTTTCTGGATTTCTTCTAGGGCTTCGTACCTCTAATCAAACCTAGTGTTTTCTAAGGTTTTTGCAATCATAAATAAGTCTCTAAAACCTACTCATGTGATCAAAACAACAAACACATAAAACCTATATTATTTCCATATATCTAACAAGTAATCATCCTATAATAAATCATGGATCTAAACACATAAATATGATTCATAAGAACTTATAATTACACATGAAACACTGCAACACAAGTTAACATGGAGATCAAACAACATGGCAATATTCCTCCTCGTTTCTATAGATCTTAGTTCTACTCATGCTAAACATACCAGAACATACAACCACCTATAACTATAGCATTGAGATCATCCATAAAATTAGATAACGTAAAAACGCAGGAATCCCTATCTCGTTTGCGTGTTCTTTCTTTTCTATCTTTCTAACTTTTCTAGCCTTCTTTTGTCTCTGGTATTGCACGATTTTCTTCTTCTCTCTTTCTTCTTTTTTCCTTTTTTCCTTGTAGTCTCCTCATTCTAGCTTTTTCTGCAAATTCTCCAAAACCTGAACTTCTTCCTCCTTGATTTGTTTTAACGTCCAAGCCTAGTGACACCTTCTCTCTCCTCTCCTAGCTTCTAGGTTCCCTGGTTTATTTGAACTCTATCCGTTTTTGTTTGTTTGAATTTAATTTAGTTTAATTCAAATTTTCAAACAATAGAGAATCATCCGTAAGATTTACTTAATTGTTTATTTTCTTATTTAACCCTTCATTAATTAGTAAATACCTGTTTTAGTCCTAATGGACTTTTAATTGGGTTTTGGGCCCAATTCATTTACATTAGTATTCTAGTCCATATAGGCTAATAATCCAATCCATATAATTAATCCTTAATTAATTAAATAATTGTCCCATAATTTTATATAATTATCAATTAATCCAATCCTACATTATGTCTTTCATTAAATTTCAATATATAATTAATAAATTAATTAAAATTTAATCTTTAATTATTCCAGTCAGGTCCAGGTCACTACAATAAGGGATCTGGTTTTAGGTGGTTCAATCCTTGAGTTGAGCCTCCCTGTGAGATCATTGAATTGGGAATGGCCAATGCTTTGGACAAAAATGTGAACTTGATGGATGAGGATATAATGACTTCCATGCTGAGCTTGGAGTCCTGAAAAATGCAGCTATTTTTCGTCTGTACATACATCAAAAACATGAACCAATCCAGATATATTAGAAATGCTGACCATGAAATAGACTGGGCTGAAGCAGAAATCTTAAGGACCATTAATGGTCATTGATAACATTCTAAATGATTTTTATTTACACCACAAAACATAAACCAGTACAGACATCAGACATCCACTGCAAAATGAACGGGTCCATGAGATTATATTATACAAGGTTCTGCAACTTGCACGCAACAATGGAATCCAAGAGCCATGCGTGACCAGCCACTTTGCTTCCACTTAAGTTAGCCAGGGCCTCTGCATCAGCTAGTCTGCGCTTCAAAATCAGAGACTTGTTGCCAGAACCACACTTATCAAGTAGCTCAATGTTGTAGACTATGAAGGTGGTTGATGTAGGTGATCTTGACAGTTGCCTTCCTACATCTCCTGAAATGGGTTTCCTTTGTAGAACTATTCCTCCAGCAGCAACAACAAGGTCTTGCAGATAACTCTTATAGGAAAGCACAAATTCTCCAGTGAAATAGAATTTCAACCCATTGAAAAGCTTAGGTTGCTGCACATGGAAAACATCAGATGATGAACTATGCCAGTTAGCATAAACCTTTTGTGGCGTTTTATTACATATTGTTTCCTATTCAAAATCAAGATCCTTTACAAAATTATGCCAAATTGACACTTTCAAATACTAGAATTAGCAAAAGGGCATTGTTGAAACAATGAGAAACAAGAATATCCTAGGAAGATGAAGCCTACTTATGAAATACAAGGAAAAGATATGCAGAGCCCAACTTTAGATCATTTAAATGATGAATCCTCATTTGTCAATTCAGACCCTGTTTGTACTCGAGGGATGAGATGAAGAAGAATTAAGGACCATACATCCCCAATATAAAAGAAACATACCAAGGTAAAACCCAGAAAAGAGTCCAAACAATACAATCCTTCTGCCAGGACCATCAACCATGAAATGAAAAAAACTAAGTACAATTACTCAGGAAAAGCAAAAATATTGTATGACTTTCACAAGCAAGTGATCATCAGAAGGGAAAAAAAGAAGTAAATTTCACAGCAAAGACTATCAGATTTGACTTTTCAATTACAACTTTGAACTTTCAAAATGGATTCTTGAGTTCTTTCGCGAGTGCAGAATTTGATTCAGGAAGCATTTGAATAATTATTAAAGGTTAAAACCTGTTAAAATTAGTTATGAAAAGTAAAAAAAGATGAGTAGGAAATAACCTTATTCAGGGCTCGTATTCTACCAAGTCGAGGGCCATTCCGGATTCCATGATTGTCAACATTGACTTCATAGTTCTCCTCATCAACAGGTTCCATGGCTTTCATGCAGTCTTTAATCCCTGTCATGTAAATTATCAAGCATGAGCACAGTTAATATTATCAAATTTTAGACTTTTGAGAATTTAATACTACTAATGTTTGAACATTTTTTTTTTTTTTTTGGTGAGAAACAATATCACATACAATCAAATTTTAATATCCATTTCCCCTCCAGTATGCCCATCAAAAATTTGAGGGTTCTCCTGCATGCTCCATTCTCATCAGTTGATGCAATGACATGGGTGACACTTGAGTCCCATGACTTTGACACTGAAGCTCTAGCCAACCTTGCAAATTCTGAAACAGTTTCCTGCATTTCAAGCTGTTCAGTTTAGGAAATTTTGGATGTACATTTTAGCATCTATCTATCAAAGGTTACCTACAATATTTGGATTACCTTTTCTGCAAGAGTAAGAGTTGAACAACAGAGAATCCACTTGTTAGGCGATCCAGAACATTTCCATGGTTGACTTGTATGCCTAACTATCACCTGAGCTTGTTGTGTATGGGACTGTCTGGTAAATTCAGTAGAGTAGCAATAAAAAATTTCAAAGAGAAAAAAAAAAACAAAGCCATAAGAGGAAACTCAATTTTTTTTTCTGAACTGTTGTTAAGAATATGCTCTCTAAAACAAATTACACGAATTCAAACATACCCCTTTAAACTACATCTCTTCCTCCTTTGTGCTTGAGATCCAGAAATTTCATCGGGCAATTTAGAAGAGGAATGAACAGGGCATAAAATAACGAAGTTATCCTGTCATGAGAAAAATAAATACATAAATAAACAAAAGCAAATTTTTTCCGGGATATTTTAAACCACAATCAAACAAATTGGATAGAATACTTACAGTATCCCAGTGGCATTGTGGGACCAATTTCGCACAAGGAACATGAAAGCTCTTGCGGCAACTCTTCTCATAACACCCAAGAGCTGCCCCCTTGATTCCACAACAACTGCATTTGATCCTTCGACTTCTTGCTACTTCAGTTTCAAGGTTGATAACAATATCATCTTCAAAATAAACATTAGGTGCCCTGCATATAATTTCAATAGACCATAAACTTGGTAACATCCAGAAAGAGTAACCAAGGTTGGAAACATACTGAGGCACAGAACTAGCTCCTGTACTTGAAACCTTGACATAGAACAGGTCATATCAGTCACTCCAAAAACTCAGGAATACCCCAACACTCTAACCTCTATTATCAAGATTTTACGCCCACATATGTTTTCTACGAGGTGATTCCTAATGGTCCTTCTACACCCATATTTTTGTTCCAGTGGCTATTTGTGTTAAAAAAGAGTTACTCTGACAAAGAAAATAGGAAACATAGATGTGAATACAAAGGGAGGCCAAGTGCATTTGACACATGCATTGCGCTGTCTTAATTCATGCCCAATGAGATATTCATAAATTGTGGTATGTGTTTGTCATCCCTCGCTCAGTTCATTGAAAAGGTCTCTTCATAATTAAAAAAAATATAGTATCACTCTTTTCAAATGCGGTCTGGTTTATGACTTTCATGTTGCCACTAATAGTCGCAAGAATTCCAACATGACTATTGATTAACTCTAATTTTCTGCTTTATCTAATTTCTCTTTGCAAAAGAGGAAGCAAAGACCAAGGAATGATTAGGGAGCAACAGTTTGTAAGGCATTGAACATTGAAAACAAGAGTCAAGCAAACAAGCAGGTAATATATCATAAATCAATGTTGTGAATAAATAGAACTCCATGGCTTTAATTCAGGATTATCACTTTATATGGTAGGCTGTAATTTTCTGCTACCAGTCACAGCTAATGTTGTCTTAAACTTTAATTTAACAGCAAGTCAACAATTATGAAAGGGGCAATCTTACATTTTACGGAACAAATATGAAACATATGATGAACACCGGCATTGAAGATGCACATGACCTAACCAACCACTGTATAGATAATCAAAATAATTGATATTGCAGATTTGGAAAGGATATCTGATTACAAACTATCTTCCACTTCTTAATTTAATTCCAACTTTTCAAAAAGGTCAAAACAATGGATAAAACAATTATAAAAATTAATCAGAACCCCCACTAGGTCAGTATACCTTCATCAATCAAATCAATAGTAATTTACATCCAAATGTTAATATAAAACTTCAATCAAGGTTTAAGATTTACATCAGCTAAAGATCAATCCTATGTAAACCTCAAACCTATACCTCTTGAATCCTTTGTGATCAATCAACAGTTTGAACATGCTCACCACCAGATTAAGTTCGTTCTAGAAGCCTTAAGCTATCAAATAAATCAAACACATCTAAACTCTAGATCCCAATCTATCAATACATCTATACATAGGTTGCTCAAGGAAATTTACTTGTTGTTTGATTGGACTGATCTAAAGGTCACCTAGAATGAAACTAATTTTGAAATAAAATCAATTCCATATGTCCTATATTAAATTGTCCTTTTCTTATGTAAGAATGAGATAGTTGTCAAATTGCATAAGATGGCATATGCAACCAAAAGGGTATATGCATTTACACAATCTATGTGTGATCACATAAAACTAAAAACAAAAAAACAAAAATCATTTAAGATATAAAATAGAAAAAATCCTAGAAACTGTCAAAAAAATTTAAAAGATAAAATATTAACAAAAACGTGTAACAAAAGAACTTAAAATAGTTTTCATGTGAATTTATTGCAACTTTAGGTATTCCTAATCCAAACCTAACAAAAAAAATTGAAAAACACCCAAAGGGGAGAAAAACAGTTGCATGTAGGATATATGATTGCTTGTTTTTACACATGGTCACATATTTATATGTCAGCACATCCCATGGCCCCATATGCAACTAAGGAAAAAAGAAAAAAAAAACAAAAGGATGCTTATGTGAACACACAAACACTTTGACAACACTTACATAATGACCCCAAGAAGTATATCAATGCTTATTTTATCATTTTCAAAAGTATAACGTTCTCTTCGACTTCATAATTAAGACAATAATTCCCTAAACTCCCTCAAATTAATTTTACTATTGGAGGGGCTCAAGTTTATGACAACGTCAATGTCTAATAACTTTGGCTATAACAAAGCTACGTCACTGTTGAATGGACAGCATATCCAGCAAACAAGTGAAAAAATAAACAAGTCAGACCAAATTGGAATCTCTTTTTGAAGGAACTACTGCAATCATTTAACATTTGACAGAGGAATTCTGGTTACTAAGCCAAATACCGTGTTGATTCAGAGGTCCGAGCTGTTCAACAATGCTACATAGAAAATGAGCATACAAGTAAAAATTCAAATGCAACTTTTTGATCATTACCATTCAGTGCAGTTCTTGTGCGAATGTATGACACTAGATCCCCCATTATAATTTGCAGCAACAGGCCTACCATTAAAGTAGTGAACCATCTCTCCCGAAGCCTGTAATTTTATTATGCATATTTAAAAAAAAAAATCAACAATAAATACAAATTCAAAGGATTGTATAAAGCAGATATAATAGAAAGGAAAACAAGTGAATATATTTGAGAATACCTCTGACCCTTCCGAAGAATGACAGAAAGCACACATGACCTGATCAGAAACACTTTCACACTTACGGAGAAGCATATCTTTGACTACAGGAAGAATCTTCTGAGCTGATTCTGAATTACCTATAACTCGAGTTTCAAGGTTTTCTGTAACTTTTTTGATAGTTTGAATTTCCTTCACAGTATCCCTGGCAGAACCATTTTGATCTTCATCAACCAATCCATTCTTTGCACCATCACTGGTGGAAATTTTCAATCTTTTCTGCCCCCTCAGTTCTTTGACACAGTTTCCTTGAGATTGGGTTTTGATCTTTTTGGCCCTTCTACTTTTCCGCTCCACCATACCAGAAGCTTTCCCATCATTAGCTATAGTGCAAGATAAAACAGGTGATTGGGTCCTTAAATTCTCATTTCCTTGGTTTTCGTTTAGTGAAATTTCTTCAAGCATTTTACCTCTTCCAAAATTAATGTTTGGCTTTTTCAATCTTTTAGGATAACTTTCCATATACTGGGTGTTAATCTCCTTATTGTTCTTGCACGCTTTAGACACATAATTCAGATTTCTATCCTTATTATTTTCCTTTCCTGATGAAACAGAAAACTCGGTGCTCACCTCCCCATCCCCTTGATTTTGGGATTTCGCTTCTACAGATACAGTCAGAACATCTTTTAGTATTTCATCTGCAGATCTATTATCAGAGCTGGTCTTCTTCCTTTTGCTACTTTTGCAATCAGTGGCAGATTTTTGCATCAGATTCAAATTTCCAGCTGTTTCAGTTGGACTAGTATGAACTTCTTCAAGACCATCTATTTTTTTAGTGCGCTTCCTTTGGGCTCTTTCTTTGGTCTTTATATTTCTCTTGCTGGATTTCTTTCTCCCTTTCTGAACCTTGGCATCATTTGCTTTTGGGGAGGACAAAACAGGCAATGCCATATCCATGATCTGAGTTCCAAGTTGTGCATTGATGGATTTCATACTTCGTGTAATCAACTCTTCCCTACTAGTAGAAGCATTGAAATTTTGTGAGTCCTTCACACATTCCTTTTCCTGAATTCCATCAGCATATTCATCAGTATCTGTGACCTGAATTTCATCATTCAGGTAATAATCAGAAGATTTATGCAAAATTATAAAGAGAAAGAAAAAAATAAAGACTCATTAAATTGGAAATGAATTGTAATTACAATATATTTTGCTTGATAGAAAATTGTAATTGTAATACTGGATGACATTATTATTGTACACAATGGTGTACCTGATTTTTCAAAGGCGTTGAGTAAAGTTCAGGAGAGCAAGCTCCTTGTGTCCATTCAAACATTTCACTATCAAAAACATTCGCAGCTCTGGATTCACTATGAACCTCCCCCTTCATGATATAAGCAACACATAAGAGAATAAATTCAAGGCATTAAAAATAATTATTCTTGGACTTTAATCACCCAAGTATCCACAAACACTTCAAGGTAACAGACCACGATCAAGTCAATTTAGTTTGGAAAAGTTGAAAAAAGAGGATGAATTTGTGGAAACTGGGAAGGCAAACATTTTTAGAAAGGGATATGAAAATTAAGTGAGGAGGAAATTTTTTCTGCAATTACTAGAAACAACACCAGCAATTCGTGTAACTTACCCAAGTAGTAAAATGAGTACCAGGTCAGCACACACTGGCTATGTTGAGTTCTAATTCAAGTGCCAGTAAGTGAGCATTTGATAGAGTATGCTAATATTGGGGTTGACTCAGCTGAGTACGCTCAACAACCCAAGAAATTAATTTGAGTCAACTATGAATTTGGTAGAATCTGATTAATTACTTACATTGGGTGTCATTTCAATGGAGATTTCATCATCTGAATCCTTTATATCACTAAAAGAAGGGACACATGGTGTTGGACTATCCATGCCACAACCATCTTCCATCTTCTGAGCACTTGTTTTCTCTAAAGCTTCATCTTCTCCCTCTCTCAACCAGAAGAAAGGTGAAAATACAGGTTCACCCTTTTCATCAAAAACAGGCTTCTCCTTTGATAGAACTGAACTGTTCTTAGGTCCATTTTGTGGTATTTGATCAGATTGTGCTATTTCACACTTTTCAGACTGTATTGGTGTCTCAGAGAGAGGATACTGTGGCACCTGAACTCTTTTCTTGGCTGGGAAGGAAGGTTTCACCACTTGAAGTCCAGTAACTTTGGTGTTGGCTTTCACTGATTCCTTGGATCCTTTCCCTTCGATTTTCCTTTGTTTCCTTCCTTTTCCATCTGCTTGGTTCTCTCCATCTTTGAGAAGAACAAGAAAGCAAATAAATACAGAAAAAAACAATGAAATTATTTATTTGAAACGAATATAGATAAACCCTGCTTAAGCTCTATAAACGTGAGGCATTACGACCTATCATTATAGTCATCTGAGTATACAGAAAAAGATCTTACAGAGCATGGATGCCAACAATAGGATGTTACATGCATCATTATGAACGCTAGAAACAGCAGGGTTTTTATCAGTATGCACAGTTCCATACTTGGAGTCATGTGTGTGATAATATGCATATGTATGGTCTCCATCTAACGTTCTTATCTGCATGGTTTTGAATTTTGATTTTGAGGGAAATTTCACACCTTTGGAATAAGGAAATTTGAGGGGAATATCAAGGAAATTTTCACTTTTTTTTTTTTTTTAATATTTTGCATGATAGACTATACAAAATAAGGGAAATATCAATGATAAGGAAAAAATCATGGCCATTCAAAAAGGGAAATTGGGGATGGGGATGAGATTTCACTAAACTATGTAGAAATTTGAAACAGTGCTTATATATTCATTGTATGATGGTTGATATTAACATGTTATAGACCATTTTTCATCTTCAAATGTTACCTGAAGTTTTAGTTGGTGGTGCAGTCTGGGTAACAAAGATGTTGAATCCTGAAGCAACTTCCATGCTCTTGTAAATGCTCACCAAGTTATCCATGTGAGGAGCAGGCCGAACCTCTGCAGTCAAAAGTATATCAAATTATAAAAGCTCCAGTAATATTTAGGAAGGCAAAAGGTACTGTATTAATAACCAATTCATAAAATACCCTACCTAACATCACTAATATGTTACCTAAGAGTATGGACTGTGGATATGTGATACATGTCCAACACATTAAATCTACATCCACATTTTTAGATAGAACTTTTGTTAGATTGGGTAGGTACCCAGATTTCCAGACACATCAAACAAATTAAGATGGCTAAAATTAGTATTCTTTTGTATAATCTTATTACATTATTACACATGGAGTTTTATTTTAAATTTGAATATTTATTTTATTGCATACAAGTAATGGAATGTGTATAGCTTGCTTCATTATGTAAAAAATGTGCTTTATCTTTTAATGAATGATGTGTCCATGTGCCTATACCTGATAGGCAAACCTTTCTTAGCCAATCCCCAACATCCTAAGATATAGAGGTTAGAAGGATCCAATACCTAGACACAAGCCACATTTGAAACTTTTATCTAAGTACATTAAACATAGGTTTGGATACATCAATATTGTGCAACACAATCAAGTATCTAGCTTATCGGAAGTGGAAGGTCTCTGCAAAACATTTGACAACTGCAAAAAAAAAGTACGAGGAAATGCAGGCTTTGCTAACTTCATCTGATTATCATTAGAATTACACAACATCATTATCAAAATAAAAATTGGTCTTATTGGTCTAATAAACTGCTCGGAGTTAGCCAGTTGAGC
>JAUPMG010045427.1:0-14097 GCA_031762675.1 Pachysandra terminalis | reverse complement strand
CCGTACATGGTTTTTTTATCTTCTTCTAGGGGTCTTAGACAGGGCGATCCTTTATCCCCTATTCTTTTTACCTTAGTGGGTGATGTGCTGAGTTGGTTCATGGAGATTGCAGAGCAGAGTGGCATTTTAAGGGTTTTAAGGTGGGAGCTGATAGGGTGGGGGTTTCCCATTTACAATTTGCAGATGACACGATTATTTTCGTTGATGTTGAGGACTCGCAAGTCAAAGAGGTCAAGAGCATGTTACGCTGTTTTGACTTTTGAGATGGTGTCTGGGATGAAAGTCAATCTCGACAAGACTACTATTCATGGGATGCATGTGGGTGATGAGGTGTTGGCTGAGTGTATCGAGGCTTTTGGGTGTGGTTCTGGATGCTGGCCGATCTCTTACTTGGGGCTACCTCTAGGGCGCAAGCCAAAATCTTTAACTTTTTGGTACTCAGTTATTGAAAGAATTGAAAAAAGGCTAGACATTTGGAAAAGGAACTACACATCTTTTGGGGATAGAATTACTCTCATTCAGGCGTCCTTGGCGAATCTGCCCGTATATTTCATGTACGTCTTTAGGATGCCTAGGATGGTTGCTTCTCGCATCGAGAGAGTTCTTCGTAGATTCTTGTGGGAAGGAAATGGGGGGAGGAAAGACCATTTGGTCAAGTGGGATGTGGTGTGTAAGGCAAAGGATCGTGGTGGTCTTAATCTAGGTAACACAATGGCTCGTAATGCGGCTCTTCTTGCTAAATGGCTTTGGCAATTCTACCATGAGAGAGAGCATATGTGGTGTAAGACCATTGTAAGTAAATACGTCATTCATTCTAATGGTAGAGATTTGAGACTGAATGCTAGAATTTTTGCGCCTAGTCCATGGCGGTATGTTATTGCTATAGCCCTTTTATTCTTGTCAGTGGTTAAATGGTCTGTGGGGGATGGGTCTTTTGTGTTTTTTTGGCAGGATCTGTGGTTGGGTGACATACCTCTAGCCACCCGCTTTCCGAGGCTATTCCAAGTTGTTTCTTTCCAGTCTTCTCGTGTTTGTGATGTACTTTCCTGGTCTGTGTCGGGTGTTTGGGTTCTCCCCCTCCGTAGGAATGTGAGGGAGGGTGAATGTCTCGAGTTGTGTTCTCTTTTTGCAGCTGTTGAGGAAAGCCTTGTCAGAGTCGATCGTCCGAATTGTTTGATCTGGACCCCTGACCCTAGAGGTGTTTTCTCATGTTGGTCTTTCTTTTGTCAGTTTTATCCGAATAGGGGTGAGATTTCTGCTTCTTTCCCTGTTAAGTACTTATGGTATCCTCCTGTTCCGCCTCGAGTCAAGGCTTTTTTCTTGGACTGCGTTGTCATATCGGATTAATACGGCAGATATGCTTCAAAGAAGGAGGAGGTATATGACTCTATCCCCACATATGTGTTTTATGTGTAGAGAGCAGGCGGAGTCTATTGATCATCTATTCCCTCACTGCCCCATGGCCGTTGAGATCTGGAGTTTCTTTCTACAGAGCATTGGTATGAGGTGGGTGATGCCGGAGGGTATCGACCAATTGTTAGGCCAGTGGAATTTTTAGGGCTTAGGTGTTCGTGGAAGGATTTTGGTACGATTGGTGTTCCATGCGGTTTCGTGGCATATTTGGAGAGAGAAGAACCAGCGGATTTTCCAGGATGATCCTTCCCTGATGAGGAGTGTGATTGAGGGGACTATGGTCTCTGTGGCTTCGTGGGCCTCAGTCAGGGGCCAGTTTGTTGGTTTATTGATTTCAGATATAATGTCGGAATGGGAGTCGATTTTATTGAGATAATTTGTACATCGTCTCGTTTCGCTATGGTTTGTCTGGAGTGTCAGGCATTCGGGTGTGTAGGGTTGATTGTGCTGATATTGTCTTTGTTACCCTTTCTTGTTTTTCTTGTGTTTGTTTTGCTACTTCGCGGGCCTCAGTCAGGGGACAGTTTGTTGGTTTATCGATTTCAGATATAATGTCGGAGTGGGAGTCAATTTTATTGAGATAATTTGTACGTCGTCTCGTTTCGCTATGGTTTGTCTGGAGTGTCAGACATTCAGGTGTGTGGGGTTGATTGTGCTGATAATGACTTTGTTACCCTTTCTTGTTTTTGTTTTTCTTTTGTTTGTTTTGCTACACTTGTTTTAACATCCTACTAAAATGGTGGTTGCTGTATTTTCTTTTCTTCTCTTCATCTTAATATATTTTCATAAATTATCAAAAAAAAATAATGCAAACTGAGGGGAGCCGCTGAAAGAAAGAATACGCGCCTGGTCATCACCATCATCCCTGCTGTTGTCCTAGCCGGAATTTCTCTTCGGCAAGTGCTTCCCTTCCGTGGAATGGTCAATAATTAATTCCTCCACCACTAAACCCGTCGTTGCAACTGTCTCCCCTATTTTAAACCTGTAACCACTTCCTTCCCCTCCCCTTTCTCTAACTCTGACGGCATTTCCTCTTGACCCCACTTCTCTCCCAATGTTCTTCCAGCAGCAGACCTGAAATAATCCCAACCCGAAGTCGTTTTAGACTTAGGAAAAAATAGCAATTTGTTCATTCCATTGATCCTAATCAAAAACCTGATGAAGAAACCCCATGAATATCTATCGACAGCAGCAATTCCCACCCACTGTTTCAAATGGAGAGACCCTATCCTCGTACTCCGCTCACCTACTATTTCAACTGCCAGAAGCATGCTTCTGAACCACTTAACTGCCTCCCCATCGAACAAGACAGAGCAACTCTTTTTTTTGCTTCTTTCTTAATGCGCAATGATTGATGAATGCCATTCGAGAAACCTTCGATTTCAAAAATCTTCCTCTGAATCTGAATGGACTCGTGAATGGAAATGGGTTTCCTCCATCTACTACTGACTTTCTTTCTTACCTGATGCCAAGAACCTTCCCCAATATTATTTGATATAAAAAGAATTGATAGAACCTCCCTGAACGAGACACCGTCATGACCCCCGCCGTTTGCCGACGCCGGCGCATCCTTCCTAACCATCTTTGGATTCAATGGTCCATCAGTATGAGCAGTTTAGGAAAGATTATGAGGCTTGGTATCAGCATTACATGGATTAGCAATCATATTGCCAGCATGTTCAGCAGTTGCATCAAGTACCATTGGCAGATTTTTAGTTTCAGCATCAAGATAGTGACGATGAGCCTGCACGAAACTCTGTGATACTGATGCTGATGCACTTGTACGTTTTGGATCATTGGATAATTATATTATATCAGGTAATGGCTTTTAGTTCATTCTTTTATGTTTTAACTTTGAACTTTGCCATGTGTATGATCCACTGATTTGCTAATTTGTAACTTACTAACTAGTTACTACTTACTTCTTACCAATGAATTATGGGTTATGATTATGAATCATGATTGATGATATATTCCATAAAACATCTCATATGTATGACTTTCTTTAAATTTTTATAGTTTATGCAATATATTTATGACTGTCATTTACACTTATTGAGGTTTTTAATTCACTTTCCATGCGCCAGTGCGCGTAACGGTTGGCTTCTAAGTTAATATATATTGTATGTGTATGTGTATCATATCAAAAACATGTTAATTTGGCATATTTTGACCTCATCTTTGCAAAAAAAAATAGGTATTGTTTTATGTATCCATCGTTTTCCTTGCGTATCCAATATCCATGATTTTTACAGCGGATTCATGCGTATCCATGTCAATACTTGATACGTAGCCGTGTCAATACTCGATACATATCCGTTTTCGGGCTAACCGATACGCTTCCTTAATATGATATTTTAAGCCATGCATGCCAGGAGACATCGACATGGCAAACCTTGCTCCGAAGTTCTCAACTAGTTAAGGTAGGAAACATACATCCTGTTCCTCCATCACCATTTATCATGGTTTCTTCAGTCAAATTATGATTATCCAAATTCTTTTGGACTAACTCCATTGAGATTCTTTTTGGTCTTCCTCTCACTCTCTTAGATCATTCAATAAGTACTCCCTCATACCTTAAAGTTGCCTCCCTAAGTCGTCGCTATATATTTCCTTTATCTTATCTCCTCTTCGAACAACACCTAGACACTCTTGGATATATCTTACCTTATCTTTCTTAGTGTTCTCACATATCCATCTCAACATCATCATCTCAGCAACACTCATCCTATGTTTCATTATCAAAAAAAACACTCATCCTATGTATATGTTTCTTCTTTGTTGCTCAACATTTTGATCTATACATCATAGCAAGCCTAATGGCTGTCCTAAAAAAATTCCATTTAATTTGAGTGGAACACATCGATCACATAACACTTTCGAAGTGCCTCTCCACTTAAGCCATCCAACACTAGTTCCATGTGCAACATACTAATGGCAGCATCCTCATTAGTATCCCCCTCTTTATCGATAATTGATCTAAGATAGCAAAATTGATTGCTTTTAGGAATCTCTTGATTCTCAATTCTAATCATTGCTTCACCTCTATCGTTATTGTGCTAAAGCTACATTCCATATATTCAATCTTAAATTGACTTACTTTAATACCTTTTGATTCCAAGGTGTCCCTCAATACTCCAATTTTTGATTTACCTCCTCTCTAGTTTGATCCACCAAAATCACATCATCTGCAAATAGGCTACTTCTCTTGATTATGCATGATTAATTCATCCATAATTAAAGAAAAAAGATAGAGACTCATAGCTAACTCCTGATGTAAACCTATTGTTACTAGGAACTCATTTGTCTTGCTAACTGTCATTATCACCCTAGTCAATGCTCCCGCATACACGTCTTTAATGACTTCAGTGTATCTGATTGCCGCTCTTTTTCTATCCAAAACACACCATATTAACTCTCTAGTTTTTTTGTTTTTTTTTTTAATACATAAGTATTTATTAGATCTATTAACATATAAAGCCTTTGCGGTACATCTGAATAACTTGCAGTACACAAAATGTGTAACCACAAGCACCAAAGAAAGACAAAAACAGGGAGTATAAACTGCCCACCTATACACATATAAAAAGGAATACTAGATCCAATTCTTTCCCCAAGGTTGTTCAAAGACAGAACTGAATGTTTTTGAATTTTGGTATTACCAAAGTCCATAAGAACATTAAATATTAATGATAACACTATTGATATCAAATCCTCCACCCTTGCTTCTATTCCTTCAAAGATTTTCTTATTTCTCTCTTTTCACACACAAGCAAATAACAGATGGATAAAGGTTCAACAGAACTGCTCTTCTCTTGTTTAGATTTTTAGCTTTCCAACCCCAGCTCTTTAAAGAGTCCTTCAAACTTCTTGACATAACTCCACTCACCAAACTTATTCAAGGATCACTGGCACAACCGACTCGAACCTTACAATGAAATAGCAAATGATATACTAATTCCTCCTCCTCTTCTTTATAGATGTTGCACCAATTTGGTGGAGACCATCCCCTATGAATTAGATGATCTACCACTAAGATTTTGTCCATGGCGGCTGTCACAAGAAAGCACTCTCTAGGTTCTCTATCATGTGTTTTCTCTAGACCAATAAAAACCATCTGAAGGTCTTTCCTCGTCTCTCTATACTTTTCCACTAATTGTCTAAGTAAAAAAGATCACCTCAATAGTAAACCTCCCTGGTATAAAGCCAAACTGATTTTTGGACACTCGGGTTATTCTTCTCAACCTCTGTTCCATCATTCTTTCCCACAATATCATGGTACGACTTATAGCTTAATTCAACAATGGAGTATTGTAACAATGTGAAAATCAAGCTACTATAGGCTGTTTTCCTAGTTTTGTTTAGGTTTTTGTTTCTCTCTTGCTTGTTTTCTGTTCTCCCCCTCAAAGACCCTTGTACCCTTTGATTGTTCTCTCTTTATTTTATATATATATATATATATATAAAATTAGAAAAATGATGACCATTTACTTTAATCTTATATATAGAGATACTACTATGCTGCTACTTTAAGCATTTGGTATTTTTCTAATCCTCAAAATTCTATCAAATAGTACGCCAGGGAGGTCTATCTTTGTAGCTATCTTTTTGCTTATATAATTGGAATATAAAGGTACTACTATGATCTTCCTGCAAGCATTTGGCGTTTTTCTAGTCTATTAAATAATTTGACTCTACGCCATGGAGGTTTATATTTGTAGCTATCTTTTTACTTAGAACAATTAGTGCGGAATCCTAAATATATTAGAGAGACCATTTTTACTTGGGTTTTAGTTAACTTAATCTCCAAAATAACAGGCATCCACCATTAGAATGAAACATTAATTTCAGTTTCCAACACAATCTCTCTATTTTTCACACAAAACAGACAAATAACTAATCAATTTTGAAGAAACAAGAAACCCCCAAACAAAAATACACCAATATACTTACATTTCCAGACGGGTTATTCGCGTTGGAATCGAATTTGATCCGGGCAGTGCCTCCCTGGGCTTCAACACGCTTGATCTCATCGACAAGGTCGGGCGCAAGACGGATAATCATAGCGAAAGCAAGCGGATCACCGGGGACAAGGCTGAAGGTCTCCTCAGGAGCTAAAGATGTTGCGACAGGTCCTGTAGCAGTGTGGCGGTTACGAGCGCCGGCGGCACCGATGGAGAGACGACCACCGCTAGCGCCGGCGGGGGCGAGAGGGCGTTGGGGCGGAGCAGGAGGGAAAGGAGAATGCATGCGCTTCGCACCACGGCCGCCGCTGCCGCTGCCGCTGCCGCCGCCACCTCCTCGGCTGAATTTTCCTGAACCTCCGTACATTATTTTGGTCTCTGGTTGGACCTGTACACTTGGTACAATTTACAATTTAGCTTAATACACGAGGAAGTGGAAAAGAAAGGAGGGAGGGAAAAGCAGTGATTTGGGGGAGTTACGACTTACGAGTTGTGATATAGATGGAGTCTGAAAATAAAGAAGATTTGGAGGGGCATCCAGAAAGAACAAAATTATTAGGAAGGATCTTTTGTAATTTCGGAGAGCACGACGCAACAAGTTCATGAATTAGGATCCGGATTCTCTCAGGTAATAATCACCTTGTTAGTTGATTTAAATCCAATTAAAATATGACAAGTGGGATAAAATATTTAATTACAATGAATTTAAAATTTACAAGCACAAAAATGATGACAAAAGCACCCTATAATTGTGTGAGTCTAACACATTATCCCACATGTCACATTCTAATTGGTTTCAAATCAACAAACCGGGGATTATAACTTGAGAGGATCCAGTTCCCATGAATTATTTCCTGACTGGCAACCTGATTGGTCATAATTGTGGGACCCACTACGCATGAGTCATGATCCAATAGAACTCTGATGGCAAGAACAAGAACTGTCGGATCCTGATCTCTATGTTATTTTATTTTATTTTTTTAAGTAAATTTTATTATGTATTAAATAAAAATATGAGTACAAAGATCAGTTAGATGCCTCAAAATGGCCAAAGAAGAAGACCGGAAACAATCCATACAAAAGAAAACTACAACACAGGCTACTAACAAAACAGACAAAATCAATGGGAACATCCCATAGGTAGACAGACACCTTCAATGAAGCACAATAGAACCCATAGCACTAATATCTCATCACCATAGTACTCTTTGCATCAAACTCGAGCAGAACAGCAACTCATGAAATCTGCACATGAACTATTTCTTCACAAGCCAACAACCCAAAAATAGGCACCCACTGCTACCCCAACACCCTAACAAGCAAGAGAGACCAAGGACAAAAGATCAGGAGAGCCCATCACAAACAACGGCATCAAGATTAAAGACAACACCAACAGTAGCCAACTTAATATACCGAACACAATAGTCCAACTCACCACAGAGACAGCCCCTCACAACTCCCTCACCAAGAAGCATCCCACAACAGAAGCAAACATCCACACTCCTCTCGCAGTACCCTCATCAAGTAGGCAGCATAGACCATACAGTAAAGCATCAAACAACTTCTAACATAGTACCCACAATAGGAAAATTGCCCACAATAGGCAGAAGCAGAAAAATAGCAGCAGCACAAGAACAATTACCCACATAACACAATCAGAAATAGATCAGACAATAAGAAATAAAATAGGGAAGATATAGCAACCCCAGCAGCATAATCCATCAAGATTAACCCAACACTGGAGGTACCCCTAGCAGATATCCATACACACCACACCACTCCCCCATCCAGAACTAGCAAACTACCAGCACCAAGGAAAGAAAAGGCAGAGAAATATAACCATCCCCAGCAGCACAACCTACTCCCAAACCCAGCTTAGGGAAGAGGCATGCGAGAAGAACAGAGCTCCCTAACATGATTTAACACCTTGAAAAAATTCTTTTTAAAGTGCTTGAATTTCGATTGGGTTATTTGCACGAGGGCTTTGTATGATCACACACCATAGCATAATCTATCGTTTGGGGCTTAACTAATTAGCATTGGACCTAATTAATTAGCATTGGACTTAATTTAAATGAATTGGACTTAACTGAATTAACGTGTTTAAGTAATTAACTATGGACTTTAGTTAATTAAGTAATTAGCTTATTGGGCCTAAGTAGTTCCCTTAAGGCCCAAGGGATTTAATTGGACTCTAAAATATATATTGAAATTCGTGTAGAAATAATAAGTGGTAGAAAATAGGATCAAATATGTGGCTGGAATCCTTAGAAGCCTAAAATAGAAGTATATTAGTTGTATTAGAACTCTAGGTGGTTCATAACACCTAATATTATAAATATAAGACATTTAGGTGAATCTAAACCTAGGAGGACTTAGAAAAATGTGGGGAGCTTTAGGGAGAAGAGATCTAAGCCTCTTTAAACCCTAAAAGCAAAGATTAAGTGAAGATCAATTGAAGAGAAAGAAGAATCAACACAAGGGATCAATCCAGAAATTCATAAGAGGTGGGTATGATGGATATACTATGATGAGTTTATTCTATGATTGTATGAAGCTTTCATGTAACTTGCGTATCATTTGATGATGTCTTACATGTTTCTTTATGACATGTTTTTACATAATCTATTCTTTGTATATATGATTTATAGTTGATAGTTTTGCTAGAAAGTGTAAATGCATGATGTATGATTGATGATTATAACGGTTTAGTGGTTATATTGTTTCTAAGAATAGATTACATGTTATTAGTATGCTCACATGATTGTTTTAGTGCTTAATTAATGATCATATGTATATACTTGTTCTTCTTATAGATGATAAAGGGTTGGTTTTTAATATAAAAGTTGACCTAATGTGATATCAAGTAGATAGATTGATTGAGTTTTGTACGAAATAATATCCTAATATGGTCTATGTGATTATATATGTGTTGTGTGATATTTTAGGTGTAAAATACCTGAATTACGGGATTTATTAGACCTTAGACACACCTATCGGTTTGTCAAAGTGTCTACTGAGAATCTGGGTAGAGCTCAACACACCTTTCAGCATGCATGTCGAAGCTCCACCGAAGTCATAACTGTGAAATTTATTGTTTCGGGTTAGTCTAGCGAAGACTCATCAGCAAACCGAGGGGGTCTACCGAACTCCTCAGCACACGTTCGACCAGATCGTCGGAATACCATGTAGTGACCTTGACCATCTCAATAGACCATAAGAATTAAGTGTAAGAGTCTTGACTAAATTGAGTTATTTTGTAAATAAGGAAAAATAATGGGTAACTTATGTAATTTGATGAATTTTAGGATAATTGGGCTTGGATCCCAGAGAATGAACTGGAGTGGGCTTTGAGCTGATCGTATGGACCATGTTGTAGTGGTAATATCAACTTGGTAAATTCAACCAAGTTGAATTTAGTAAGTGCGTAGAGGGAAAGTTTCCCACTAACGCATCTAGCTTTCGGATTAGAGATTGGGCGAGAGGAAAACTGTCCACTTTGACATACATGAACAAAAGATAAATGGGGAAGAGAAGATCTTCTGGTTTACTGAAGAAGAAAGACGGAAGAAAAGAAGAAAATGAGAAGAAGGAAGAAAGGCTAAGGAAGGAGAAGGCTAAAGAAAGTGTTGATCTTCCTTGCTTGAGATTTTTCAGAAAAAGCTTGGAAAAGAGGTAGGATTCTTCTAGAGTTTCTTATAGTAGTTGTTTTTATAGGACTGTAATGATTCTTTAGGATTAAGCATCAAGATCTCTTAATCTTGCATGTTGATGTGTGATAATTTCATGCTTATGTTGATTTTATTCATTGGAATGAAGATGTGAATTAATTGTCTTGAATCATGAAGTTTAGGCTAAATTTCACATGTAAATCCAAGTTCGAATCTTAGGTCTTGTTCATATTATAATGATTTGATGTTTTGTGAGATAATCCATGATTTGGGTGTTTAAAAGTGAAAATTTAATGGTAAAAGCTTTGGCACGAAACTCTATGAAAACTGGTAAAATCATAGCTGAGTTGACCCTCAGCAGGTCACTCGGCAGCTACCAAGCTGATATGTCGAGCCAGCCCAACTCTCTGCCTCTCCTACCGGAGCTCGGCAGCTACCAAGCTCCTTTTTGGCTCATTTTTCAAGGCCATCTTGGTTTTAGGGATACTAATGTGTGTGGTGTTGGTTTTTGTGCAAAACATATATATAAGATTTGATGCAACAAAATGTATTACTTACCTTAGTTTCCCATATGCTATGACTAGGTAAGGTATGTTATGAGGTTTAATATGGTTCCAAGAGTGTCATAACATGTTAGAAAGTATGATTCATGATGATTTAGATGAATGAATCTCCAAGTATGGGAATTAGTAGAAATATGATGTGTGTGAGTCATAAGTGAGCCGATAAACTGTGATATATGACATGAACTGTGGTGAATAATATGAATTATGATGAGTAACATGAATTGTGATGTATATTATGAATTGTGATGTATTGAGAGTGATGCTAGATGCATTTACTGGATTAAATATATTGAGAGTGACTCTAGATGAGTTTACTCTGTGATTGTGTGGGAGTGGTTTTTCTGCTAAGGGAATTATACCAAAAAAGGAAAGAAGGTGGTTTTTCTACCTTGGGGAGTACCCCCTAAAAGAAAAATGATGGTGGCTTTTCTACCATGGGAAGTATCCCCAAAAGAAAAAAAAATGTGGTTTTTCTACCTAGGGTATTCCCCTAAAAGAGAAAAGTTGGTGGCATTATCTACCTTGGGTCAGAATTCCCTAAAAGAAATTGATTGAGCACATTCCTAGGACAGGGTTTCCTATAGGAGATATGGGATTGAAATCATGGTTAGGCTTGGCCTAACACCCATTACATGCATTGTATCATTTCATATCATCATTTGCATTGCATCATATCGCATATTGCATTGTATTCTTGAATGTGTGTGTCATCATCCGTGTGCTTATAACATCTATCTGCATGTATTGCATTGCATTGATTGTTGTGTGACTGTGGATTGAGTGTGGTGTGTTGTGTGATCAAGTGTTTTGACTTTGGTGTAGTGTGTGATTACTATTATAATTATTCATTGATGTGTGATTGTGATTGATTGTATTGTGTGATGGTATGATGACCAAAAAGGGAGAACTGATGTTGTTGAGAAGGTGCTATGAGAGTTGGTAGCCTTGAATGTAAATGTGTATCACGACAGAGTGCATGAGTACATGTTATTGATTTAGATTGTGGTTATGTGGATGGCATGGCGGAGTTTATGGTGATGTTTATATTTGCTTAAGACAAGCATGAATGATGATTATGAGTGAGATGGTGTATATGTGAGAACAATGACATGATATTAAGATGAACTGTGAATTGCATGAATTAACATGACTCATTATATGAATATGAAAATAACTGTTGTTGTTACTTTAGATTTTTTCTATTAAGCCACCAAGCTCCCCCTATGTTGAAACATGTGAACCACTGGAGTAAGGATGGACTTTGATGGAAGGCTCCTTGCTAGCCAGGATCTTAAAACTTTATGAACATGTTATTTGAACTTATTTTACTGTTTTTATTCTGACTCCTCGAGGGCAGGAATGTTGTAACCATATACTTTATGGTTTGTTTTTTTTTTTTACTTTTGTAGGACCTAGTTAAGGTTTAATTTTATCAGACTTTCGTTGTATTTAGTATGCTATGTTAAATCACATGTTGTTTTATTTGGTTTGCCCGCATCCATTGGTTGGATCCGAACGTCATTCCCTTGATAATCCTCGAGATCACATATCTCGGATTCATGGCGTGACATACCAAGATTTGCTAACCTTGTCCAATTGATTTAATATTTTATAATGAGTACTTATTTGTGTTAGATAGATAGGATATGCCATATGAAGTTGAATTGAGTTGTGTTTGTATAGTTTTGGAATATAAATAGCATTGCCTATGTTTGACTAATGTGTGTATGAGATGCATGTGTTATAAGACTAAAAGTCTTATGGAGAAGGTTGAGGGTGAGGAAGCCTAATAGACCAATGGAAAGCTATGTATTGAGCTTATCACGGAGGATATCAGTGAAATGCCTTAGGAGGATTCCCATAACCTGAAATAGGTTGGGAGTTTGTACCATGTGGGTTTTAAGTCCTTGACTGCGATGCGCACGTAGAATACCTGAAAACCCAATTGTCTTCGTGACCCAGGTTATACCTTGGGGGTTGATGGTGATTATGCATAATAAAGGCAATGACAGAGAAGAAGGAAACCTTAGTTGAATTGTCTGTGTGACCCAAGCAAGGAGGCTTTGGGGACTAATGGTTGTTCATAGCAAAAGTCTGAATAATCTGTGTGACCCAGATATGGCACTGGGGGCTTTCTGATATGAAAGTGTTATCAAGTTCAATTTTCTTAGCGACCTAGGTGGTACCCAATGTACACCTTGGGGATTGTGATGCATTCACCAAACATCTTCAAGATACACGATTAATTAAGATATTGGTTATGATATGTATTCATCTTACGCATGTGTTAATGTATGTAATGCTATGCATGATGTGTGTATATGTGTATATGTGTCTATGTGAAGGCATGGAGCCTAATACTTGATTAGAGAACTTCATGATATTTCTTTCTCAAAAGCTTACCCCCACCAGATTGTTTTGCATGAAAGGAGGTACAAGATGCTTGAAGAAGAAGACTAGTAGATAGGGATATTGAGTGTTATTAGATTAGGACTTATCTAAGCATTGGAATGATGTAATAGACAATAGGGATTATTTTTAGATTTTATTATTGGTTTTGGTTTGATTCGAAGTATTGATATTATAGGATTATAATATTAATATGAGACTTGATTTAAATTGATTAAACTACTTCCAATGTACATGCTACTGTTTTGATGCTTATGGTTTGGTATACCATCCCTTGGAAAAAGGGATGAGAGTCACGTCTCGGATATACTATGATGAGTTTATTCTATGATTGTATGAAGCTTTCCTATGTCTTACATATTCTTTGATAATGTTTTACGTGTTTCTTTATGATGTACATGTTTCTACATAATTTATTTTTTGTATATATGGCTTTACTCATAATTTTTAGTTCCGATTGAGTTCCCCGCTCATAACTCCGCCATATGGGAGATCCTAACATATCAAGTAGCTGGCCCAAAGCGCATCCCGACTTCCAGTCGCCGCATCATCATTAGCCATATCACGGTTGGATAATCATTCAGGGTAATCCGACCAGATGATAAGTGGTTGGAACAAAGCATTATCACGGTCTGGAGAAGACCAAAGAAACAGAAAAAATCTTCAAAAGTGCATTTGTTAATGACTGAATTAACCCATCGAAAGCCAAAATACTGCAGACTGGAAATAAGAGAAACCAAACTTTGACAGAAGAAAAAAGGAAAATATTCATATAACCACCATTGAAGAAGCCACAAGAGCCCTCCAACAACTGCTAGTGCTTTTACAAATAGCTCATACAGACTCCTATACACAGATGCAAGCATTAATGGGGCAAAAGAAAGTTTACGACTAGCTACTACGTGTCACGCCCCAAAATTCGTACACGCATTCCTAGGCTGAATGGCACGAATCTCGATGTGAGACCTTCGGGATCCACTTCTGGACCGCGGATTGCCATATCAAACCAATACAAGGATGAATAAAAATGACTAGATTCTCATTCATCTCAAAGTAGCGGAAACTAACAATTGA
>JAUPMG010045416.1:0-14097 GCA_031762675.1 Pachysandra terminalis | reverse complement strand
GATTATCTCGAAGTGTTCTGGATTGAGTGATATGACCGAGGTAAGACGGTTATGTTACTTACAAGGCATTCCATGCTAATGTAACATTTTACATTGCAGGTCGACATTAAAAGGACAGGATGTTGTAGTTCTTTTATTTTCATGTTGTAATAATGTAGTTAGAACCATGTTCTTTTTGGTTATTATTGTAAGGCTCTTATGTAGCCATTTCATTTAGACTTCCGCTACTCTGCGATGATGATTAATAATGATTACATTTTATTTCATCATCTATCTCTTTATTCTTTTGGTTATGATATGTCGATCCGCAGTCTCGAAATGGATCCCGAAAGTTATGCCTCGTGATCTGTGCCATCCCACCTAGGGATCTGAGTCACCGAGATCAGGGGCATGACATGGAAATCTACGAAAAAATAGCTGAGATGCCTCTGGTTGGGTTGACTATATACCTGTGAGGTGAAACGGCCCACTTAAACTAGGGTAGGATGCCAGAGTTCATCTTATACAAGTTCGCCAGTCCTCGAGTACTGTACACTCGTAAATTAGCTATATAGTGGTCATTGTGCCATGGTTTAGCGTCCGAAATAGAGAGGGGACTTCCGGCAGTTCCTTGGACCATATCCTAAATTGGTTATTGTTGTTGAGAAGCTACACGTGAGATCCACTTATCAGGAGATGTTAGTCTTAGTACATCCATTTCATTATTGTGTATTTCTTCTCATCGCATTCATTATAGGATATGTGATTGACTCATTCATATCATTTCATCTCACACTAAAATATTCATTGTTATTATGATTGTTGTAATAATCTAATGCTCGTGATTTATGATATTAATCCATGTTGATATCTGATTTCCATATGGGGATGGTAACTGCTGAATTTCTTATTGAGCCTCTTAGCTCATGCAACCTCTCATGTTGCAGTTTAGGTGAAAGGTGGTGGAACTTGATGTGATGCTTGCTGCATACTTGATTTCTTTTATTTCCGTTTTAGTTTGTTGCTCTTGCGAGGGTTTGAGATGTAATAATTTTGTTTAGATTATGTTGGTAAATAGGATTGACAGTTCATGACTCTGCTAGAGTCATTGATCATTAGATTCATAGTTGACTTTATTGTTTTACCATTTCAGTTTTCACACTTTGATTTAATAAAGGCATCTATTTCTTTTATTTTTACTCGTGGTTTGGTAGCAATCCGCGGTCCAGCAGTGGATCCTGAAGGTCTCACCTCGAGATCCGTGTTATCTCTAATCGAGAATCGTGTCACGGGATCCGGGATGTGACAGAATCTCTCATCATTCTCCTCCATTCAAGAAGAGGATCTCTCTTATATACTATTTGAAGAGAGAAAATATCTCATTAATGGACAATTGCATGACAATTCACTAATTGACAACTAATGTTAACACATCAAAGGGCAACTCACACTAATGAGGTGACACCTTGTTGATATGCTTAGCATCGTTAGATCCTAAGTGGGCATGTATGGGTCTTGCTCGGCCGCCACCGCCATTAACACCTATGCCCTTTGCCGCCACACCTTAAGAACCGCCAAACCCCCTAATAGGCTTTCTCCCGGGATGGGGATCTCCTATCCAACAATACCTACAAATCTTATACAAGCAATTAGCCAACTAACAATTATTCATTGTGTGGGTATGTCGTGTTGGGCCACAACTCTCATTCACGTATCTTCAATAATGTCAATAATCTAAATATACAAAATAAGTGTTTTGATGCCCTATTGGGCATAACATGCCCAAAACAGACTCGGATATGCATAAAATGTTCCCAGGGAGGAACCTTGTTAGGGTTGTCTGACAATGCCACGATGTCCCTGCGGGCGAACCGGGGACCCCTTATGGGCGTATGTTGGGTTTCTCAACGGGGATGGGACACACCATGCTAAGGTCCCCCAGACTCTTACAACCCCGCACGCTTAGCCTCTCATGGTTGGGTGCCCACCCCTATCGAGGTGTCTGTCACATGCTTGTCGATGAGTTGGGCACCTTCAATAGGCTGCCAGGTTTTCGTTGAGCTCAATCCTGGCTCAACGAGGACACCAGTCATGTCTAGTTTTTGGTAGATTTAGTTTGTCCTAGGCAAAGTGATCATCCCAATTCTTTCTACAACTTTTGATGGATGATCTAGGGAGTCAAATATGCTCAGCAACATTCGTCGGAGGTGTGCGATGAACCCTATGTTTTGCCAGAACACCTAAAGATGTGATTTTTTAATTTACCAATTTTATACTAGCTTGGTAGTGTACCGAGAGATGATATGGCATGGTGACTATTACATCAACACAATATACATGATATTCTTGCCAAATTTGACTATCAACACAAACCAAACGAGTGTATATCTATGAAAACTCATTCCATCATGTGGTTCCCAAAATGAAAGCCAAATGGGCCTTATTATTGGGCGCTCAAAGACACGCGGCCACGAGGGTGTCACTTGGGACAATAATAAAGACCTGAGGGTGTCATCCTCGGGTCTTGGGATCGATTCCCGCCATCATCATAATAAAGGAAGGAGGTGCACGACAATCTACGCGTCGACCGAGCCAAAGTGCATTGGTGTTGTTCGTCTGAGCCGACCCCGGTTCATCCGACTTGCGGGTCCCTTCATCAATTGCCCTTCTGGAGGCGCATCAGGTATGTCCTAGCTAGGATTAGGTTAGCATAGGTTTAGGGCTTTCCTACAAGCTTTGCGTGATTTTTTTTTTTTTGTTTGTTGGGTAAATGGACTGTAATAAATAAGTTAACGAAATACACAGTTCACTCCAGATGGATTATAAGTAGAAATATTTCTACAAAAGAACGACCCAGCTGATCATCTCTAAGCAACGGATTCAGGTCCGATGGGGGGATGTTGATCCAGGTACAAGAGCCTTCAGTTAATGCAATGTTAGCCAATTTGTCTGTAGTAGAATTAGCTTCCTTGTCAATATGACTGAAAACCACAGAGTCAAACATAGAAACCAGATCTTGAGCTTCAGCCACAATGCTAGCTGACTTCCAAGCACAACGCTTCTTTCCAGCAACTTCGGATAATATTTGATTTGAATCGCCATCAATAATGATATGTTGAAAACATCTATTAAAAGCAAGCTTCAAGCCCTCCAAACAAGCCACACCTTCTGCAATTAGCACTTCAGAAACTCTAATGTAAAATGTCGTTCCACACAAAAATCTCCCAGATGCACCTCAACACAACGCTCTTACACTAGCTAGCACAGGAAATCCTTTGACTGCTCTGTCGAAAGTGATTTTGATAGTACCCAACTGAGGTGAGTCCCATCGAATGTAAAGTTCTTCATAACCTGAAGGCATATTCACCTTTGGCTCCAACAGAATCGTAGTGTTGATTTGAAGTTCTGCAATTAGGATAAAGTGTTAGTGATTATCGGGGTATCCCTTAAAAAATTGCCAGATTACGTGTAAGCCAGATCACCCAGAAGAAGTTCGCATACATAGCTGGTAGATTAGGGATATGTTCCGTAATCAAATCCCCTGCACTATTAAAAACCTTAATAAGCCAGGTTTTTAAATTGGACCGGGGGTCAGATTCGAGTCTACTGCCTGTGTATGCAAACCACACTACACGAGCAAAAGGACAATCAAAGAAGAGATGAAATAAATCTCACAATGTGAGTTGCATATATAACAATCCTCACCCATTGTATCCAAGCATTAACTAAGAAGATCACTAGTAGGGAGCGAATGATGAGCACATTTCCAAATGAAACTATGTACCATTTGGGGGCATGGTAGATGCCAGATTTTAAGTTAAAATTTATCTATCGACTCACCCATATTGTGTAAGAGTGTATGTCGACGCCACAGAGAACGAACCCGAACCAGTACCTTTCCAGATTAGTTTATCATACGAGTCTACGGGTATCCCACCTACAACAAAATAAAAATAAAATTAAAATACGTGGCCACAAAAGAAAACTTACTAAGAGCATCACCAATCCTTATCTTTTTTTTTCCTATATTCAAATTTGATGAGTTTTTTCCTCAAAACCTTCTAAAACCTTCTCCAATCGTCCCTAAAACCCTTCCTATATTTGGGGAGGAGTTAAAATTTTCTCTAAATTTGGAGAAAGTTTTAGGGATCCCTAAACTTTTCCTTGTAATTCCAATGGTTATAATCTTTTAATGTAAATTTTTTTTTAAACCCTTTTCACATCCAACCGTCTTCAAGAAACTTGAGAGATAAAAGTGAAATTTTTAAAAAATTTGACTTAAAATATAGGGAGTTGCATGGGAGAGCACTTCCTTAAATTTGACTTTTGAACCAAACTTATTACTAAAATATAAAAAATTATAGGAAAACGATTGGAGACGCGATAAGTGAATCAGGTGAGACCGAAAGAGATATTTTCCACGCTGTACGACTGAGCGAGAGAAAAAAAAAATATCCGCGGACAAAAGGGAGAAAGAGAAGAAGGTCGATTTTTCTCAAAACCCTAACAAAAGAAGAAAGAGGAGCGATTAGAAGGAAAAGAGAGAAAAGAAGATGGCTGGAATTGGTCCATTGACGCAGGACTGGGAGCCCGTTGTGATCCGAAAGAAGACTCCCACCGCCGGCGCTAACAAAGACGAGAAAGCCGTTAACGCCGCTCGTCGTGTCGGAGCTGAGATTGAAACCGTCAAGAAATGTGTGTTTTTCTCTCTCTTTCTCGCTTGCTCTTTATTTGTTTCCATGAACTAGGATATGATTAGTTCTAGGTGAACTGCTTAATTTTCTTTTTTAATAAAAATCATTTGAGGACTGTAGAGTGAGAATTTATTGTGAACAAGACCGTATTGAAATTATATGTTCTGATTTTGCTGATCGGAATCTAGATGTTGACGGTTGGTCGGCGATTTTTAAATTTTGATTTTTCCCCCTCCCCCATTCAATATGAAGCTTCATCATTGAGTCTGATGCAAGACTGAGTCAAAATGCATAGGCTTACAGATGTTCTTTCAGCTCCTTACATGTGATTAAATGTTCAAAAGATGAATTACATATGCTAACAATCTGATATATATATTTTTTAATTTCTTGTCGCATCAGACTTATTTCTATCTCTATTGCCTAATTAATTAAAAAAAAAGTGGATGAGTTTGCATGGGGATGTATCTGGCCATTAAATGTGAAAATTGAATTAGTATTATGGTCGGCCTTTTGATCTGCTTGTACATTTCATCTAAATTGTCCTATTGCTATATGTTCGATAAATCCCGCTTTTTCCAACATGATAAATGCCATGGTATTTCACATTTTGACCTAGATTATAAGCAGCAAGTTGAGGCATCAATGTTTTAGAATTTGGTCTTAGGATGCAATTATCTTAGGAAAATCGGTGTATTTAAAAGGTCTTTAAGGTGAGACAAGATGGAATCTTGAGTGAGATTCAAACACATGATATTTATGTCCAGACCTTTTTGTCCAGTCTAGTGTATACATTCTTGCTTACTCTTTTTATTGTCGGGAACTTTTTAAGTTATGAGTAGCTTGTGATGATGTGGGAAGTGATAAAACTAAATGGAGGTTCACATGCACACTTTTTTGGAGGTTGATAATATGAGAATACCAATATACTTTGCTGAACCAACTCCTAAACTGTGCCTGCCTAATGTATGTAGGTGTTTGTTCTTACAACAAAGAAATCTGATTATCTAATTTTAATATATAACTTTTTGTTTTGATCAGTAAATAAGGAGGTCTACTAATAATAAAGAAAAGCAAAGGCTAGAAGGAAGATAGTTGCCCATGTACACGAACAGTATATGTAGGAATATAGATTTTTAAGGGGCTCCAACTCTCTCGCCCACTTCCCAGTCTTCAAAGTCAGTATAAGCAAGATCTTTGAATCCTTCCTTGGGTGCCATCCATTTGAAGAGAGTATGGAGTATAGATTTTTTAAGGGGCTCCAACTCTCTCACTTTGTCACCAAATATTCCAACTCTGTCACTTTTTCTAAGTCATAGGATGCACCCTCGTCCACTAAACAGTCTTCAAAGTCAGTATAAGCAAGATCTTTGAATGCCTCCTTGGGTGACATCCATTTGAAGAGAGTATGGAGTATTAATTTTTCAAGGGGCTCCAACTCTCTCACTTTGACACCAAATATTCTTCTATTTCTCTCTAACCATATGAACGAGCAAATTGCAAAAGGGCTAGCTGACCAAAGCAATTATGCTCTCCCCTTGCCTTTTCTACAACCCTTAGATGATAAGACGTCTTTCACCGAATTTGCCTGAACCCATGGAGTCTTGAACTTCTGTAAAAAATATGACCAGATATATGAAGAAAGGCTGCAATGAATGAGGAGGTGCTCCACAGGAATAATCTGATTTGCACATGATGCATCTGTTCGGAACTGCCATGTTCCTACTTATTAAGTGATTCACGGTGAGGATCTTGTTTAGAGAGGCTAACCAAACTAAGAATGCCACCTTAATAGGTATTGGAGTCTTCCGTAGTATATTTTAAGGGGCAACAGCTTCTCCTCCTGAAAAAAAAAAAGATTCATACAAAGATTTCACCGAGAACCTTCCATCCTTGGCTTTCCTCCAAACTCTAACATCATCTCCCTCCCCAATCGACACAAGCTGCAGGGTCTCCAATAAGATGGCCATAGAAGCTACCTCTCTATCAAACGAGTGTCTTCTAAGTGGGATATTCCAATTAATCTGATTCCCTTGGCAGAACAGTGAATCACTAACCCAACTCTCTTAGTTGCTAACAAAAATATATCAGGAAATCTGGTAGACAAAGAGCTCTCTCCACACTATATATCCTTCCAAAACCGAATCTTAGATCTTCTCTCCATGATGAAGGAGGAGTTCCTTTGAATTAGATCTGCCATACAAGCCACTGCCCTCCATAGACTCACACTATAGGTTCCTCTATGCATAGTTGGATACCTCCCACCCTGAGAACTTCTATATTTTGAATCCACCACGCACCTCGAATGACTGCTCCTGTTGAATTGAACCAGAGATCTGATGCCAAGGCCACCCAACTCCTTTGGCTTACAAATTGAGTTCCAATTCACAAGATAAAATTTGTGTTCCCCCTCGGTTCCACCCCATAAAAAGCCCCTTTGGAGTTTTTCAATTCTCTCTGCCATTGCCATAGGGATTTTCAGGATTGATAGGTAATGTATGGGCAAGTTAGCCAAATAACTCGTTATAAGAGTTAGTTTACCTCCTTTAGACAAATACCTACCTTTCCATTTTGCCAACTTGTTTACCATCTGATCTAGAATGGGGTTCCACACAAGAGAATCTTTATAATGAGAGCCCAAAGGTAAAACCAAGTATGCTGTTGGTAGCTTCCCCGCCCTGGATCCTAAATTCTGTTTAAGCAACTCAAGCTGTGCTATTTCCCCCACCGCAAAAATGGTGCATTTTGACAAATTGATCTTCAGCCCCGACACCGCCTCAAAACAATTAAAAATGTATCTAAGAATTAGAAGCTGCCCATTGGATGCCCCACAGAAAATAAGTATGTCGCTGCAAACTAAAGATGTGTAACATAAGGACCTTCCCTTCCGGATGGAAAACCCTCTAACAACTGGTTTGAAGATGCTCTTTGGATCATTCTGTTGAGGGTTTCTGTGATCAAGATGAACATAGTGGGTTCCCTTGCCTCAAGCCCCTTGAATCCTTAGACGATCCCGTCGATACTCCATTAACAAGGACAGAAATCATTACCGATGATGAACAAAATCCAATCCAGCTTCTCCACTTGCGCCAGAAACCCATACACTGAAGAATGTACGTGAGAAAATTTCCAGTTTACATGGTCATAGGCCTTCTCTATATCTAGCTTGCAAATAGTACCATCACCTCCTTCTCTTATCTTGGAATCAAGGCATTCATTTGCAATCATCACTCCATCAAGGATCTGTCTCCCTCCAACAAAAGCGCTTTGAAAAGGTGATATGATTTTGGGGAGGACACACTTTAGTCCATTTGCAAGCAATTTGGCCACAATCTTATAGAAACTGCCTACTAAACTTATTGGTCTAAATTCCTTCAGATTTACAATCCCATCCTTATTCAGTATTAGAGTTAAGAAGGTTGCATTTGCACTCCTTTCAAAAGATGACTTTTCCAAGAAAAATGTTATTGCCCTCAAAAGATCCCCTTTGATCACATTCCAACATTTCTTATAAAAAGCAAGAGAGAAACCATTTGGTCCCGGGGCCTTATCACCATTGCAATCCTTGATAACCCCCAACACTTCTTCCTCGGTAGCTGGAATCTCAAGATTTTCTCTATCCTCCTTCGATAACTGGTTAAACTTTAAACCATCCACCAAAGGTCGCCTAGCCTATTTTCCTTGAATAGACGTGAATAATATTTTTCCACCGCTTTCTTGATCTTGACTACATCCTCTTCAATCACCTCTTCCACCTCCAACTTATTGATTAGCAATATTATGGAAATATTTGGTATGTTTGCCACCTAGTTCTAACCACAGTTCTCTGGATTTCTGCCTCCAACTTATCTCTTCTATACTCCATTTTCAAAATTTCCCTCTCCTCCCAAACAGTTGTTTGAAGATTTCCTCTTTCCTCCTTGCTGTCCAGTTTCCTTATGTTGTCTAAAACCTCAACCATCTTCTTGTCTACCCTCCCAAAAAATATCCTTGTTCCATTCATTGATCTTTAGCCTCAATTCCTTCAGCTTTCTACAGAAAACAAAATAGGGGGAGCCTGGAATTATTCATTTTTTCCAATGTTTTCAAACCTAAATGGGGGGAGGCTCTCTTCACACCACTCCTGCATTCAAGACTTATAGGCGTGTGATCTGACAGAAGTCTAGGTAATATTAAGGCTTTGAGCAAGTGAAAATTATCTCCCCAATCAGAAAAAAAAGGAATCTGTCCAATTTTGAAAATGATGGGGTTTCCTTACTATTTGACCATGTGAAATCTCCTCCGTCAAGAGGTACATCCTCCAGCATATGGTTATTGATAAAGTCTGAGAAAGCCTGCAGGTTGGCTGAAATTTTTTTACAGCATTTTCTTTCAGAGCTGAATCTGATCTCATTGAAGTTGCCTCCGATACACCATGCCCCTTGCCACTTACATCTTAAACTAGATAGTTCCTCCCAGAGTTCCACAGTTTTACTCGTCCTTGGGCCCATACACATTAGAAATCAGCAAATCCTCCAGCCCACCCCCACCTATTTCCTTAACCATCACTGATAAAGAGTATATGCCTGTCTCACTATGAATTTTAACAAATCAATTTCTCCTCCAACCAATCATCAATCCTCTTGATGTGCCCACAGCAGGAATATAATCCCAGCCTATTTCCTTCACGGAGGCTCTCTTATCAAAAGCATTTAAACCCCTTACATTCCACGAGATTATTTTCAACTGCATTTTAAACTTCCTTCAACCCTCTTCCATTTGATGTATTTGAGCTTCTCGGAGTTGAGTTCTTATTCTGATCACTCATGTTCCAAGTCAGTTTGTGAAGTTCCTTGCTCTGCTTTCTTCGTGAGGAGACCTCCAGCTTATTCTGATATTCTATTGTAACAAATAAGGCCTTAGCTTCATTTCAAAGCCCCATATGTAACCCCAAGGAAAGAGCTGAAGGCCATAATATGATCAGATACCCACTTCGACATTTCTTCTAGTTCTTCGTCTGGCCTGGTCCCCTCCTCCCCAAAACATATGCAATTATTTCTATCAGCCTTACTATCTCTAACCGATGTCTCCTGATCCCAGTTCCCTTCCGATGGGTAGACAACCCCGAGTGGTTCTACTGACATCACTACTCCATTGCTGCTCTCTGACGCACCTTCAAGATCCTTCTGGTTTATAACAGCACCTTCACACCCATTCACCATCTCAAACATACTACCCAAAGATATCAACCAAAGATTCCAAAGTGGCCAAACCCCTCCTGCAAATCGCCCTCACTACTTCCTTCGAATCTTTTTCTTCATACACAATTATAGGCTGACCCAGTTCACCCCCATCAACATTCCAGCCACAGAATGAGGGAGGAGGAGATGAGATAGGAGAAGATTTGAAGAGGAGAGAGGAGGAAGGAGAAGATTTGACAAAATTGAAAGCAAAGGAGTTTAGGGGCAGGGGAATAGAGATGGGGATGATAGAAGCAATAGGTGATGCTGAGTTAATTTACAGTTCAGGTCCAAATTCAAAGCTCTGCCAAGATCTGGCTGTCCTGATTTCGATGAAGCATTCCTAGGATGAAGTTCCAGCTCACTATCAAATCCTGCTGTGATTGGGCATTTCCACTCCTTAGCCAAAGAGAGAAACTCACAAATGGGGGGGTCTTCTTGGTTCTGTAATATAGTTTCAGAGTCTAGAGAATTATCGAGTCTGTTGTGTTTACAATTTGATGGACTTCCCTTATAAATGGGTTGCCCCGATGAACCCAATGGGTAGGACTAGACTGAAGATTCTTCAGAAGTTATAATAGCAGTGGGCTCCATAATCCTAAATCCTGTGGTCTTGCTAGTATGGGCTTTAACACAAGTGAGCTCTTGTTTTGCTTTTTTTTCTTTTCCCAATAGTCTCTGGGCCCAACAGGCCCTTTTTGGTCTGTATAACTCGAGCAGGAATCTTATCGGAGGTCAGTTGTCTATCACTATTCACCTGAAGGTTAGGATTTTTTTTGCCAGCTGTATTGCATACCCTCTGGTCCCGTTAGGATCCACTCGTCCTCCAGAGTTTGCCACATTCCCCTTCCCTACTACCACGTTGGTCCACAAGGAGTTCATCTTCCCCTGATGAGACCCTAAGGTCTTCACCCCGAACCAGAGAGACCAGATGATTGCGACGAACAGGCTTGTCCTCCCAACCGATCAAAAAATAAAATAAACAGGCTCGTCCTCCCACCAAAGTCTACACACGAACTCTTTTCCTTTCAAACAGAACGAGAGTGAGGATTGATTCAATAGTGGTTCTTTCCCGTCTGACCTGAATGCGAATCCACTGTAGCTCCACCATTTCTTCTGTCTCAAAATCTGTCCTCTTCTAATATATATTTTTGCTGATGAGAGCTTTTCTCATATTAATTGCTTTTAAATAGCTGCCCTCTTCTTAATTTGGAGATGCTCCCTTTGGCTATTGATATTTCTTTCTGTGACACTGATAAGTTGTTTGCAATCCTTGTTCACTGTGTTTTCTTTTGAGAATCTGACACAGCATTGGTGAATGTTTAACTTTTAGTGCTGATGGTTTTTTTTATCTCTTGCAGCTAATGCGGCAACAAATAAAGCTGCATCTAGCGGCACTTCTTTAAACACAAGGAAGCTTGATAATGAAACAGAGAATCTTGCTCGTGAGTCCATCTTATATTTTGAATCATCTGGCATTGAATTCCCTTTTTTATAACTATTTTGTTTCTTTTTTTTTTCTTTTATTAATGCTTTGTAGATAATGCTGGTGTTTCTAGTGACTACATTTTTTCTACTTTTTCATAAGATTTGTGCCATTCATATGGAAATATTTTTGATCGATAACGTAGTTATACTAAAATGCAAAAAGAACATACATCAAATGTGCTTATAAAGCTAGGGATTACATGCTAGTGAAAAAAGACAAAATAAAAATCAACAAACATACATGGCTATAAGGTAACTGATACAACACAAAAACTAAGGAAAACTCCTTGAGTGGTTCTATCAACGGCGTACCTGAGAAAAAGTAATTCTTTTTCAACACCCCCTCTTGGCTGGCCTATCCACTAACTCAGGAGTTGATCTTGGCACATGCGAGAATGAGATGTCTAACGACTCTAACCCATTTGCCAAAGATTGTTAATTTGACAAAATGGATAAGCCTTTCAAAGCATTCATGGTTTTAAATTTCGGTTTCAGGGGGAGTTCGCTTCTTCACGATATTCTTGTGAAAAATTATCCGAAAGGAAAATATCAATGTAAAGAAAAATATGGTGCCCTTCAGAAGGGAAATTTCTGGAGAAATTTCTCTAGATTTTAGGGTTTAAAACCATGAGAACAGTCCTTTGATACACAAGTATTCAAGAGACCACCATAGATGAATCCCCTTCCACCTCTAGATTCTAAAACCATTGAGCCCTTGCCTCCCGTAGTGCTAATAGTTGTCATTGATAGTGGGTTGGGATTAGTTGATGGTGCATACATTTTTCTTGATATCATGGTTCATGTTTCTTTGTGCATCTCTGGTATAGTTAGAATATACACTTTTTTTTAGAAAATTTGTTATGACTTGCCTTGTAGAATAGTAGGATTGTCTAGAAATGGAAAATTGGAGTTATATGTCTGTTTAGTGCCTACTGAGAATCCCTTGGACTTTGCTGCTTGACAATGACGGCAACTTTATGCATGTATCTTGCTTAAGCCATGGTCGCTTCTGCTATCCTGGATGTAGTTCATGTTTCTTTGTGCATCTCTGGTATAGTTAGAATATACACTTTTTTTTAGAAAATTTGTTATGACTTGCCTTGTAGAATAGTAGGATTGTCTAGAAATGGAAAATTGGAGTTATATGTCTGTTTAGTGCCTACTGAGAATCCCTTGGACTTTGCTGCTTGACAATGACGGCAACTTTATGCATGTATCTTGCTTAAGCCATGGTCGCTTCTGCTATCCTGCATGTACTGTTGGAGGTTCTATTTCTATTGTTTGCAATTATTTGGAAAGTGTCTGCTTTGCTTATATATTTATAATTTTTCACACAGATGAACGGGTACCCACAGAGCTTAAGAAAAGCATCATGCAAGCTCGAATGGACAAGAAACTCACCCAATCTCAACTCGCACAAGTCCCTCTCTCTCTCTCTCTCTCTCTCTCTCTCTTTGTGTGTGTGTGTGTGTGTGTGTTTGCACATGTTATTGATTTTCTCTTTGTTGATAAATCACATGTTCATCTTATGTGCAGATAATCAATGAGAAGCCTCAAATAATCCAAGAATATGAATCTGGAAAAGCCATTCCAAATCAGCAGATAATTATCAAATTGGAGAGGGCTCTCAGTGTTAAACTGCGGGGAAAGAAGTAAAATGGGCCGCCAGGGAAACAAAACATTCTCAGGAAAGGCTCGGTAAGCTCTGTGGCGGGAGCTCTACTACAATGCTTTCATGAAGTGTCTTTGGTCTCGAAGTCTGTTGGCGTAGATGAACTAACTATGACCATTAGAATTTGTAGAACTCTGGTTTTTACATAGTTTGATGACTTGGGTTTACTTTATCTGTAGAACTGGGAGTTTTCATTTCACGTTTTTTGGTAAATATCCCCTACTCTGATGAATCAAGTGAGCAGCTAACCTAATAAAGTGTACCCGGACGCATGTTGTACAATTACATTTAGGGCCAGGCACAGTAGGCCTTATCATGCCGTATGCTGTGTCTGGGGTTCGAGAATTAGGCATGGCCAGCATGAAAAAAATTGTGCCAGGCCGGCATGCGCGGCCGAATGTACATCACTGTCGTTATCTTCTGTCATGCAATATCCAGAAAACGATACTTTCTAGGTATTGAAGGAAAGTATACTGCAGTGAAGCAAGAGTTGGCACCTCGACAATCCTGTGAACATTAAATATAAGATAAAACACCAAAGTGCAGTAAGATAAGTCATTTGAAGGAGTTTCAGATAAAAATCATTATCTATTGAACAAAACATTAGCAAAATATACAGTACATCAGCATTCTAGCAAATCGAAGCTGTTCAGAGATATGGAAAGTGATGGCAAATAGAAAATAGATTGAAAAGCTTATATTAAAACATCCATGGGTCTGTTTTGACAACATTACCCGTTCCTTCATATAATACAACATAATAGAACATATATTACTACTCGCAGGCAATTTTCGTGCCAAAGCTGGTTAGACAAATGGCAAATGCCTGGAAGGCTGACAAGGGCTGCCTGTAATCCATCGTGAACAAGTCGTCACCTACCTTCCCAAATTGGAGGAGCACTGTTTCCTCATCTCCTTTCCCTCCAGGTTGGCTTGGATCTACTGTTGCAGCAAGTTGAAAGTTCTTCACAGAAGCAACTGTCACTCGACCGTGGAAATTCAAGCACCAGCACTGCAAGTGCTCGTGCCACCTCGGAGCTTTGTT
>JAUPMG010045415.1:0-28079 GCA_031762675.1 Pachysandra terminalis | reverse complement strand
TTGGGTATTGTACACTCTAAATCAGCATATGGTGGGCTCTGAACCATGGGTTAGCGCCCGGATCTGAGACGGGACAGTCGGATGTTCCTGGGACACATTGAGCCCGAATTCACGTGAAGTTTACGAGGGACACTTGACAAGTCACATAAATATAGGCATAACCACATTGCATTGCATTTACTGATTGAGCATACATTAGGCCATGTGTTTGATCATCCTTACATCATACTCATATCATATCATGTGTTACTGATTTCTGTTGTCTTATCGATGTATTTGGATTTTTTCATATATGTTGTATAACTGGCTTACTGGATCATGCTTGCTGAGTACCCAACTCACGCAATTCATCATGTTGCAGGTCGATTTTGAGAGATGACGATCGTGGATTGTGGATTATTTGATTTAGACTTAAGTTTCTGCTCTCTTACCTTTTTCTGTTCAAACATGTTGGATATTTTATTTGGGATGTAATAGGGCTCTTTTGAAGCCATTTAGTTTATGTATTTATTTCAGTTCTTTTTGTGTACTATTGCTTCCGCTACTCTGTTTGGATGAATAAATTCAGCATTTAATTCATCATTTCTTGGTTATGACGATGTTGATCCGTGGTCTAGAAATGGATCCTGAAGGTCTCACCTCGAGACCTGTACCATCCCACCTAGGGATTCGGGTTGCAGGATATGGGGTGTGACAATCTTCTACCTTCATGGCCTCGAAGATATGCTCGATCGAGTCGATCCAGTGTTGAGCCTCGATCGGCTCCACAACTCCATGAAATGATCTAGGTCTGAGTTTCTTGAAATTCTCCAAGCTGGAGCCACTCCTCTGAGTCACAGCTTGTATTTGTCCTTGCTGTCTCTGCATCATGCTCGCTATATCTCCTAGGGATTGGTACACCCTAGTAAGGTTTGGATTGTCGGCCAATGGAGGTTAATGGGCACGACGACCCCTCCCTCCTTCTCCCATAATCCTCCTCCAAACGAGGTTCATGAGCGTGTCTACCTCTACTCCCCGCCATAGAAGTCGTGTGAAATAGGTCTCTGCAAAAGAAATCACGTATCCGAATTTCTCGTAAGTAAGAAGTTTGGACTATTATCTTGTAACAATCATCACACAGAAACTTTTGAACATCGACAATCAAAAACTTTTAAAACTCAAGAAAATCTAATTTAAAACGAAGAATTAAAGCTCTGATACCAACTTTGTCACGACCTAAACCCAATAGACCACTATGATCCAGAGGGGCCTAGAATCATGACCTTCAATTCCTCGCTAGGAGAGTGGTGGTCGGTGCAAAGCAATAGTACTTACTAAATGCTTTAATATAAATTAAAAAATTTACATGATTATAACAAGATAGCAGCGGAAAAATGATCGAAATTAAATTCTAGGTTAGAAATCAGATTTCTTTCATATAAGTAATGAAATCTATCATTTGTCAACAAAAGAAACAAAACCATCTATTACATATTCAAAATTCTCCAAAAAAAACATACATCAACCAACAAGACAGATCACTGGGGGGAATAGAAGTCGTCCTCCTCGTCGTATAATTCCTCGTTCATGTCCACACCCCAGGGTCTTGTTCCACTGGAAGATCTAATTCACCTGAAAATGTTTTTGCTCAAAGGCATAAGCTAATTAGCCAGTAAGATTTGGATTCGAGAATATATAAGCTCACCACTTAGAATTCTAGAACAATTCACAGCAATTACAGTTAATGTGCAATGCATGAGGTAAGATTTTCTTTGTGATGCAATGCATGAGGTAAGATTTTCTTTGTGATGCATGCAATTAAACTACAAACATCACCATGGTGACTTATCATACATCTACATGTTGTGTATTAATGCGTACTATGGTAGAATGTCAGTGAAACCTGTTCCCTCCTGATCCTAGCCTCTATTCAGGGTGCTCCAGCAACCTGAAGTCACCCCGGGGTGCTCCAGCAACCTGAAGTCATCCCCCCTTCTGGTCCTTGGAATATGGCTACTCTACGTGTACAACGTAGTTCTAAGGGCTTTCAACCTAGGAGACAAAATTCTCCCTCTTATTTTTGATCAGTGGCCCTCTGGCCGAGACTTGCAGCCACCTGTGGTATCCCTCAGGGAAACTCGATCACTTGACTAGATTACAGAGGCTCTCCTCTGATTCATTGGGTCAATGCCCCTTGGTTAGGATGAGTGTATTGGGTTAACTACTCCCTCAACTCGGTCCTGCCGGTCCCCTGACTAGATGTAGTGTCACATCATTCTCATTTCCGTCCACGAGACACAACTGCGAGGTCTCGAACTACAGTGTCATTCTCCTCGACCACAAGGGCCTAGAGTCTATGAGTGTAGTGTAAGTGCACATTAACTAAGCATTCATGTAGTCTATAGAGCGTGTAAAAGTACAAATCACGTAGATTCAATCATCCATACTTATATGTCTCACATGGTACATCCTTAATTCATTCAAATTCATTAATCATCATTCTCAATGGGTGTTTGCCATATGACATCTATAAGTGGGTGTGTGCCATTTGACATCCTAAGTGTGTACAATTACTATCAATCACAATTCATATACGGGTTCGGTGAGCTCAAACCCTACCTCGGCGGCCCTTTTGGCGCACCTAATAAGCGGGTTAGGGTCAAGCCCGTTTATTAAATGGGTTGGGTTCGGGTTTAGGTTTTCTCGACTCGTTAGTAAACGGGTCGAACCCGACCAACCCGCTTGACCCGTTTATTATTGTTATTTTTTATTAATTTTAAATTAAAAAATAAATAATTAATTAATTAATTTTTAAACGGGTTGGCGGGTTCGACCCGTTTATGGCCGGGTTGAGATTTTCTTGACTTGTTGGAAAACAGGTCGATCCCGACCCAACCAGTTTAAGCATCGACCGATTACGACCCGACCCATTGCCACCTCTAATAATAATCATGTCCCGTGGCAGGTTTGAAGAATCGAAAGTAAGGTACGGTCCGGCCAGTTTTGGTCCGGTCCGGCTCGATACATAATCGGGCATTTATCGGCCCACGTCCGGCACCCGTGGCCCATTTGTATATCCTTCTAAAACCGGCCCCTTAAACAGCAAAATAGAAAATACTATTTGCGCACTCCGTTGATTTTTCTAATTCGAGCACTTTCACTCTTTCTTCAAAATTAGCGGGAACGATTTCACAGATATCTTGTCTTGTCCTAAACTTTCCGACGCAGCTTCGACTTCTTGAATCGAACTACTTTGTGGAACAGGAGCTGGTCCGAGACCGAAACCCTTATTTTTCAGATCTGTTCGTTCGGATGTTCTCGCCCTCTGTATTTTATTCACCAATCAAGGAAGCAGATAGAACATGCAAGCGGTAATCTCTTCTTCTCTTTGATGCGTATCATGAATTCTGCACTTCCTCCTTGAAATTTTCGTATATTAATTTGATTTCTCTTGCCTTGTTTGGTTCTAAATATACGTATTTGTTTCGTAGAATCCTCATTAAGTATAAAAAAAATTCATTTCTTTGATTCAACTGCAAACTGGAATGCTCAAACTCTATAGCAATAAGATAAATGATCTCTGTCACATATTCACCTCTTTTGAAAATTTAGTTTCCCTATAAAAAATGCATACAGAATAGCAGCTGCAATAGGGAAGGTGGCAAGAACAATGGCCACAACACCTAACATATCATGGTTATACCCAAAGTAGTCTTCTAAGAAGGAATTGATTGTCTTGTGTTCTCCAAACGCCGTTATCTCCATGCTTGTGTCGCTGTATTGTGATAAAATTATGCCGTTTAGGTGCCATGATGCAGGGGTAATCCAATAGCACCAGAGCCACCATTTGGGGATTTTCTGCAGCAAAACCCCATGATTAATTCATGTTGATATCAGTTGTAATACATGGAGGAAGAAAAATGATTTAGTTGTAGCTTGTTATACAAGAGATATTCAATGATTCGAATTGCTGATGCATAACATCAAAATTCTAACATTGTTGATTATTTAAAAATCCAATTAAAGAATACTATAATGTAACTACATAATTAGAAAGGAAAGAGATTAATTGACTTACAGGTTTGGGCATTAGGTAGCCTGAGAATAAACTCAGCATGGTGTAACAGGCATTTGCAAGTATGGCGGCTACCCCTGAATCTGGGCTTACTGACATTATGAGCATTCCGACATAAGTGAAGTATAACAAGTAACAAAATGTTGCATGGAAGTACCAGAAGACCTTATAAGCTGTCCAATAATACCCAATTGCTGGATATGTAATTATCACAAACAAAATCGTTTGTAGGAGTAGATACGGAAATTCAATAGTTACCTATAAGAGCAAAAGAACAGAAATATGTGATGGTCTATGCAGTAGAAGAAATCTTTTGCATAAAAGTGAAATAATATTGCTAATGTAATGCTCTGTAGATGAATTTGGACCTGCGCAAATGAATAAGCCCAAGACGAATACATTCCACAAAACCTCTCTCGGTAGAAAATAGTGCGTTCCCTTGCCACAAATGGTAGAATTGATGAACAGTTGTTTATGCCGATCATGTTTGCGACAATGAACATTGATCCAAATATGTTGAACAAGTCTTGCTCATCATTTCTTTGAAGTAGTGGAAACAGAAAGTAGTTCAGTTTTTTTGTGTGTAGTACCACAGAACACAAAAATGAAAAGAGAAGAGAGTATGGAAATGAGATATTGAATCTGATTCTTCATATTACAAGACGCACAAAAGTGTCTCTTCAAAGACGCCTAATGTAGTTTGACATTTTTAAGAATCATTCACTGAAATTGTGAAAGTTCTGATGTTGTTTTACGTCTTGGATTGTTCTGATGTTGTTTTACATGTTGGATTGTTCATAGGTTCTATGATGATGAATTACTAGACTTATATGATAATTTTGGATTTAATGAAAACCATTATTTCTGTTTGTCCTTGCTAATAGAAGCACATTTTCAATTCTACTAAATGCAATGAAATGGTCATCCTTTGGTTTGCATCCAAGTTAAGAAAACAGTTTTAGTACCTTTCTAGGAAAAAAAAACTTACAATAGGTTTCATCACATTTGAATTTCAAATGAGGTTTCTCAGTATAATGGAAAAGGAAAAAAAATCTAGAAGAACCATTTCATCTTGGTTTAGAGTAGGGTCTCCTTAAGTGTGTACTACTTTTGCTCACTAATACAAATCTAGACGAGTTTAATGAGAAACTTACATTTTCTTTCCTTTCTGCCAGAGAAGTGCTCCTAGAAACACTGACGAAATGATTATAAATATGAAGCGCATCAAGTTGTATCCAGGACTTCTCCAATAAGACAGATGTTGTTTCCAAAGGCACGATCTGAACTGTTGCCAAGTATTACATGGAAACGGGCTAGGAAAATGCATTTCCCTTGATCCCACTGGTGGCTTACTCAGTTGCTTAACTAGTTCTATATTGTCCCTATATGCAAAAGAGAATGTAATTAGGCATATCTAATACAGTTGGTTGCATGATAATGATAAATAGGAAAAGGAAAAATGAATGATATTTCAGTTGTATTATTTCATTTCTGTAATTAACAACAGAAAAATGATATGATTTTATTTTGATACTAAAACACTATAACAATACAACAAATTTATGCAGAATTTTGAGCATATTAAATCTTTGGACAGGTTTACTTACCTATACATAGATGAGCCTCTGTAAAGATGAGAAAAATCGAACCCAAGCTCTGCTTCTGTTGATGATGTAGTGACCTCTAACATCCAGGTTGCTGGGTTGTAGTTCTCTTTGATTTTGGGTAGACCAGGAATTCCCTACCAATAAAAGAAATGGATGACTAATCCCAAAATTAACAACCGGAAGGAAAAATGGAAGGCTGTGTAGGAACAGCATGCCAAAAAAAAAAAAAAATGGTGGGCGATGTGTGAAAAAGAAAACATCTAGATCTTATCTAAGATGAAAGGTTGCAAAGGTTCGTTTGTCCAACTCCCAAGCTTACCTCAAAGTAATCAATAAGTTTAGCTGAATGGTGACCCAATGGACCAGAGTAGATAATTTGTCCTCCTTTTTTCATTAAAATCAGCTGCAGGAAGACTGAAGTGTCAATTGAATGTAACTTATGTAATGAGAAAAGAGAGGTCAAGAAAGTAGGATATTGATTTTGGAGTGTGGTTTAATAAGTAACAAAATGAGGGTTGTGGTCACTAAATGAACTTTGAGGAAACAAAATGGATAAAACAAAGAAGATATCTCTGTAAGTACGCAACTTTATCTGTTTTTATGGAAAATCACAGCTGTTTTCAAGAGGAAACTTAAACATGTAGACATATATTATATGACTTGAAAAAAAAGTTGAAATCATATATTCTCCGAAAGCTACAATATTCATTGCATCAAATGATTAACTATGAACATAGCACGCTGCTTTAACTTTTGTAATGACCCTAGTTACTTGTAATGCTTGTTATGTATATATGCATGTACCTATAGATTGACATATTAGTTTCTTACCTCATCAAATGCCTCAAATATATCAATACTTGGTTGGTGGATGGTACAAACTACTGTCCTTCCTGTCTCAACAACATTCTGCACTGCACGCATGACAATAGCTGCTGCTCTAGCATCTAGACCGGATGTCGGTTCATCCATGAAGATTACTGAAGGATTGGAAACAAACTCCACAGCTATAGTTAGTCGCTTGCGTTGCTCATTTGAAAGGCCACTTACTCCAGGAATGCCAACTAATGCATCCTTAATTCCATCAAGCTCAATTCTTTCAAGGACTTCATTTACAAATTCCTGCATGCCATATTTTAGGTCACTCGTGAATCTTGGAAGCTGAAATTTGTACTTTTTCCTTTCTCTAATGAGGCATTTGAGTTGCATTCGTGCAAGTTAGAAATGCATTCTTGCTGTATGCATATCATATGTCCTTTTGGTTCAAGATGATACCGATTTTTACCAAGATCATGAGAATGCTTCAATAACTACTGCTTGAACATCAAAATTTTAGTCAAGCTATATTGTATTGTATACTATAATCAGCATTCTGTCTATTTCTACTGCTCAGATGATCATAGAAACCTTAATTAAACGCGCAAATAAAAATAAGGAAAACTAGTTAAACAACAGATTTTCCTTGTTTTCTAGTATCCGATTCATATTGATTTTGTCTAATCTCTGTATGCGTCAAATAACATGAATCACACCAATAACAAGCCTAAAAGTTATATGTACTTTACTAGGTGCATGACTCATACTAACATAGGTCATTGCCACCAATCATGATGTCACCCTAACATCAGAGCCATATTTAAGCACTCAGGGGTCAACTTAATATTACAAATAGGGGAATCTTACCGCTTTTGTTTTCGGGTCAATTTGAGATGGTAGTCGCAACCATGCTGCATATATCACTGATTCTTCCACAGTAATTTGTGGAGAATGTATATCATTCTGCTCACAGTAACTGGATATCCTAGCAAATGTCTTTTGAACCTTAGGATACCCTCCAATTCTTATTTCTCCTTTTATAGTACCACTATTTTTCCTTCCAGCTAGAACATCCATGAGAGTTGTTTTCCCAGCTCCGCTTACACCCATTATTGCTGTAAGAATACCTGGCTTAAATGCACCTGTAATATCATGAAGCAGCTGGAGTCTTTTCTCTTTGAACCCTTGTTTTCTCATTTCCTACAACCAGAATAATAAGAAGCAGTAGTTATCGAATATGTTCTCTCTCTTTAAATTCTACTGTTTAAGAGAGTTTGTTGTGAATTGAAATAATTACTGGTGGAGTATCAACAAAATACTGCAGGTCTTGAAATACTATTGTCAGTGGCTGAAATTGTAAGACCATCCTACCTGCATATTAAGCCACAGAAAGCATAAATTTAGAATTGACAAGAGATATTTGTTTGTACTTTTTATATATTATAGTTCAGAATGAAAAAGAAAATTCTCCACTGTTGACGCTAACAGTTTGTGAAAAGGTATTGTTGATTCATGAACTTTCATTTAAGGGAAGAAAGAAATGACTATCATCTCACCAGTTTTTTCTGATTTTGCAGTACTTAAAGGAGATGCCGTAAGAGTTGACTTGTTATCTTGTTCTGTCTCATTTCGAGAATCTTCTCTTTTTTGTAGTTGGTGGAGCTTTTCATGGGAAATAATAGCTTGAGATGTTCCTGGTAGTAAACTCATGCCACATTGTTAGTTAATATTTTAGTGGTTGATGGAATACTGTATCTTTTCTTTCTTAGTTCCTACAAGTATATTAGAGGCAAACTTACGCTTCAAGTAAGTTAAGGCCAAAGTAAATCCGATGTTGAAAAATAGTATGAACCCAAACATTATGCCCAGGGATATCCAATAAAAGCTTCTTTTCATGTTCAGACCATGAATTGATAAAACTTCTTGTGCTATAGTTGAGTTTGGTGATGTGACCTAGAAAAACAGTTGACAAATAATTGATATTTGAATAAACTACTTCACTAGAGGCTTACAAGAATAGATTTAGTAGTCTCAAGTTCACCTTTTGCCACCTTGGAGAAAAGAATTCATTTAAGGACACGCCTATCTCAGCATATGACAGTGGAGAAATCCAAAATGCCCACTTTAACCAGGCTGGCATAGAGGCTGTCATGACATATATTTGAGTAAGCCTTTCGAATTGTTTCCCTTAGAATTCATTGTAAGAAAGTTTCAGATGGTCTTACATCGTGGAATGATAAATCCGCCGAATAAAAACATTAGTAGTAAAGACAATACACCGCCGCTGGTTGCGACAACCTCACTCTGGCAAATTGAGGCGAGAAAACGGAATAGTGATGTTGAAGCCTGATGTAGAGCGAAAAACACAAGGAATTGGCAAAAAAACCTAACAGGAAAGCAGTAGATTGAACTTAGAGAATCATTGGACAGAAAGTTGTCTTTTTAGCATATGTAAAGCACTAAACTCAACAATCTGCACTCACCTTTCTATCTCAGGACTGTATCCAATAACAAAGTAAGTGAGACCTGTCCAAAGGAAAGACTCCACTAGTGAAACTGGGACCTTTAGGATAGAGGCTGGAATAGAGTACGCCCATGTTGGATAAAAGTTATTATCCCTCTGTTTATAGAAAACTGGAAGTCTAGAAAAAGTCATAGACAATTCTGCTATGCCATTTGTCGAGATTCTAATGATCCCATAAAACAATGAACTCATGTAATAATTTGCATGCACGACATCGATATCCATCCTTGTACGTAGAAATACAGTCATTGTTATGATTGCAATAATGCCAAGCTGCAGCAATAAGCCGTTCATGCATAAGACACTTGGTATCATAGGTTTCTGTAACATCAGCACATACATGAATTGATTGCGAATGATAACTTACTTGTACTAATTTGAACACATGAAGAGATGAATTTCGCCTCATAAGAAGCAATTCTCTAGCCATGCAAGCTTTGAATATCTCCAATTTGGTCATAGAGTGATTGCTAAAAGATAGAGCCTTCTGTTTGATCTGAGTTTCATCATATGCTTTTGAAAGATCCTCATATAGCTTTTGTCCAATATGACATGCCTTAAATTTCTCGCAGAAATTATCAACAGAAATGTATCTGTATGGTAGATCAGTATGGTACCAGTATTGTTCTTGATCTTTTCTTGATAATACCTGTACATAGTTTTAGCCATTATGTAATATGAGTTCATGGAAAATGCACTATGGGGACCAGCATTGAAAGGATTTATATTACCTCCTGGAGGAAATCTGCAACACCCTTTCTTTTCGGGCACTTGAAACCACATTCTTCAAAGAATTTGAGGACATCACTCCGTGGTCCATGGTATACAACCTTTCCTTCTGCAAATAAGATAATATCATCAAAGAGATCAAAGGTCTCTGGTGCTGGCTGAAGGAGTGAAACCAATGCTGTAGCATCTGTGATGTGCACCAATTGCTGAAGACAGGTAACAACTTGAAAGGTAGTGGAAGTGTCCAATCCATTTGAGATCTCATCCAAAAAAAGTGCTCTTTTTGGGCCAACAATCATCTCTCCTACCAGAAAGAATTTGCAACGACAGTTACAATTTTTGCATACTGAAAATTAGTTCTTATTCACTCTTTTGTAATCACCCTTGTCGTGGAAAATGGATCAAAAATATTATCCGGCAAGAAAATCTCTAGATGCATATTGACATTCTTATTCAAAGAGATTTTACGTTATCAAACATGTCATTGCAGCTATTATGCATACTATTTACATAGTCTAGTGTTGATTAACTTGCAAGATTTAAATGATATCATAAGCATGTATCTTACATTTTAAACAAAAATATAGTTTCCTAGATCCCTTGTATTTGTTGATGTCGGTGTGGTCGACATTCACATACTTCTTTATCCCCATTACATGGTCAAACAATGTCTTCAATGCATTAGGAATTGGAAACCTTAGTAAAATACTAGAAAGTGAGATTTGCTATAGTTTTAGGGTTTATTTGTTGCCTATAATACCTGTTGCCAATCTTCTCTTTTGACCACCCGAAATGCCTCTTCTCATGGCATCACCAACAATTGTATCGGCACAAATATCGAGTCCAAGGATCTGAACAGTACAAATATGGTATAAGAATGGGGAGCACATTTAAACAGACAATGCAATTCACATATGGTTTATTATTGCGAAGAGAAACAAAGTTTATCTATTCTGTTTTATATTTCAATTCAAGATACTTGAAATTACCTTTAGCGTGTAGTCTGTTTGGAGGAATCTTTTTAGTTTTCCAATAGATATTGCCTGTCGAAGTGAAATATATTTGTTTAAGTACTTGCCCATGGGGAACAAAACAATAGTCTGTAGTGATATGCTATGGCTACCTTCATGTATGTATCCATGTCTGGTTCAGGGATGATTCCTGCCTGCTTCTCCCTTCTGCTAACTTCTTTCATGATTTCTTTGCAGACAAACATACGGGTTAGCTAATTGATCAACATGTGTGATATGAAACTGCACTTCGCATCACCAAATCAAATGTAGTGGGCTGATATAGCATACCTGTTCTGCTACCAACACCTTGACAGCGAGCCGAGAAATCAATTGTTTCCCTCACTGTCATTTGTGGAATATGGAGGTCATGTTGGCTAATGTAAGCTGATGTTTGCTGAGTAATACACTTTTTTGCTATACAACCATTGTAAGTGATTTCCCCCTTGACCTGAACAAGAAAATTTATAGAAAAATACGATTTTAAATTCAAATCCTTAGACATTCAAAACAAAAATAAATTTCATTATTCCAAAATGTTATCCAGCGGTTTTTGCTGTTGTTTTTTATGGCATAGTTTAAGAGTTCCTCAAGACAGTACTAAAAGAAATACTTGAAGACATTTTCTAAAAAACATGTTCTTGTTTTAAGCATTATTCATCTGGTATATAGGTATATTTATATAAATCATAAAGCAGCTGAACTGTAGAAAACCTGGAGAGATTTGCCTAGTTTTCCTGCAAGTGCTTTTAACAAGGTGGTTCTCCCACTTCCTGGGGGACCAAGCAAAAGGGTCAACCTGCAATTCAATAATATTCTTGTGAGCCAATCTTCAAGGGTTTGGTTGAAAACTAGGAGATTATTAACAAGGCACATGATCTTACTACCTCGAAGGTTTGATTATGCCACTAACTTCTTTGATGATGGGAAGTTTTGCTTCTTGGGATTTGCAGCCAGAAATCTTTCTGAAGATCTAATGTTATAATGCAAAAATGAGCAGGTGTGTTTTAGATGAAGAAGACTCAAATATGTTCCTCAGAGTAAACTTTTAGCTAGTAATTGTTTTCCTCGTGTAAAGAGACTTACAGAAAAGATGCTTTTGAGAGCATTCCATATAGTAGGAAGAGACTTGCCATGAACAACCGTACATTGTGCCTGAACACAGAGGTCCTTGTATCTAATCTCCACAGTGGGCAATTTCACATCAACCCTGCATAAATTCCATGTGATTAAGCCACTTATTTATAAATTGATGCAGTTGCATGAGTGCATATATTCTTGAAACTTCCATCAGTGTGTGTATGTGTGTTTTACTTTTATTTTTCCCTTTCTGGGGGGAGGATAGAGGTGTAATATGCTAATAACTTCACTTTGATGCAGTTGTATGAGCGCATATATGATTAGAACTTCCATCAGTGTGTGTGTCTGTGATTTTTATTTTGCTCCTTCTCGGGGGAGTCTAGAAGTGCAGTATGCGAATAACTTCACTTTGATGCAGTTGTATGAGTGTATATGCTAAACTATTTTAGGGGGTGTAGTATGCTTCTAACTTCACTTTGTCATCACTATTTAAGGCTGCGTTTGTCCCGGCCTGTGCTTATGGATAAGCACTCATTGGATAAGTTGCTCAATGGGAGCACTTATCCACAACAGCAATAAACTGCTTATTTGAAGAAAATAGTGTTCGATAAATACATTTATTTAAGTGCTTATGAAAGTTTAGGAGTAAAATAGGTGTTTTTAAAATATTACTAAAGTTGTGAAATAGCTTAATGCATAAGAGCTTGGGAGAGGCAGTTCCGAGTAGCTTCTCCTTATGGGTAGCCTTCCTCTAGTGCCTACGGGTAAGCATTTACCCATAAGCGCTACCAAACACATTTAATTTTAAAAAAGTGTTTATATAAGTTATAAGCCGTAATAAGTACTTATAGAAACTGGGTCAAACGCAGCCTAAAAAGTGGACCAGGTCTCCTGTTGAACCAACCAAACCATGAACCAGCTATTTCAGTGGGCGTGGGTAATTATTGGTTCAGTTTGGTCATAAAACCAGTGTGAACCAGGGGAAACATGAACGAACTACCGTGTGAACCAGACGCCCACGCCCTTCCAGAATTAGTATCTTTCTCATTTTCTCATTGGATGAACCTATTGAATCAGTTGAACCCCAGTCCCCTTAACCCGTTTAAGATTCAGTCCTTTTTATTATTATTGTTATTTGAGCGTTGATTACCTTACCTTCTTGGATGAAAAGTTGAAAACCCCATTTTCTAAGTCAGAAAATTAGCTTGGAAAATGTTATTGACTAGGGCCATCCAAAACCCAACCTCAAGGTTTAATGGGTCCCAACCCATAGACCAACTCCGTTTGACTTGGGTGAGTTCAATTTAAAAACCTCAGTTCCAAAAATAAATTTAAAAACCTAAGGTGTAATAGGGCCCAACCCATAGACCACGTTCATTTGACTTTGGTGCGTTCAATTCAAAGTTGAAGGTGCAACCATTGGTTTCACTCAAAACTGGGTTCGAAAACCTCTCTTCAAAACTTCAACCAACCAACCACCCTCCGACAAGAGCTGTAAGCGAGCCGTGCCCACCTGAGTTTTGCCTAATTTGGCTTAGGCTTATAAACCTTGAACAAGACTCAGTAAAATATTTTGAGCTCAAGTTTTATTTAGGCTCAATAAAATGTTTTTGGCTCAGGCTTAGCTCGCAAAAGGTTGGCTTGTAAAGGCTTGATTCGTAAAAATGCCTTATATTAGTATAAAATGCATAGCTGATGATTATTATTATTATATATATATATTGTATTAACATATGATATAATAATATACAAAAATATATATGGATGTATAATTTTATATACAAATCGAGTTGAGCTTTAATCGAGCTGAGCCTATTCAAATTTGGCTCACAAACCTAATTATAGAGCTCATACAAACCGAACCTGAGCTGATCTAACTCGGCTCGATGACAGCCGTACATCTGACCACCAACCACAAGAAGAATCCATTTTAAATTTTGTTCATTCCGTTGGCACATAGTCTCCTTTTCTTTCTTTATAACGGTACATTAATATTTTTCCTTTTAGCTTTTAGGAGCTGCCTCCCTGTAATGTAATGGGAGAAACAGATGTTTCGATCATTCGACTTCTATTCAAAAAGTAGATTCACCTTTCCTAGCTCGAAGCAGGAACTGAGATCAATACAATAAGTGTTTCAAATAAGTTAAAAGAAGAAAGCAAAAGAAAAAAACCGACATAGAGAAGCACTTATAGCATATCTTGTAGTGTATATCTATTGTGTACGTAATAAACCTGCACTTAGTGTATAAATCGAAAAAAAGACAGAAGCTTACTTGTCGAGTCGTTCTCTCAATTTCTCTAACAAACGCCGATTATCTTCCTCGACATGCTTGATAAGCTTCTCAATGAAGAAGTGCTTTTCTACAGCTCCAAGCTTCCTCACGTCGGTAGCTGTTATTCCATTTTCTCCAACTCTTCCATCTCTCTCCTCATTAAACAAACAAGTTCTAAACCGTTTGATTGTTGGTAATCTCTCTATCGCTGCCCATTGTAACTCGATTTCATCATCGTTTCTCTCGTTAATAGAATCTCTCTCTGAACTAATTCCGAAGCTCATCACCCGTTCATGAAGAGCCGACGCCTCTCTCATCTCTCCACTTATTTCCATTCTCTCTCCTCTCTCTCTCTCTCTCATCTTTCATTTAACCCTGGACCTATATATATATACATGTATGCAGGCATGCATGTATATATGTATGTATCTATAATTCTATATTATAGTGTTCCATGTTCCAAAGTCCAAACACGGGGACCCGCTTGGGTAATCATTCGAAAGATGATAGGGAAAATCTGAAAATACAGATACAGTCAAGGGCTGGAATCTAAATTTTTCCAAAAGTGAAATGAACAAAAAAGAGGAAAACAAGGAGGAAGTTGCATTCAGAGTAGCTGTCCACTTGACAAATTTGGAGATTTTTTTAGTGTAGTGTTAAGAAAGAAAGATAAAACGACAAAGAAGAAATCAAGCCCACAAAGGCACAAATTTATGTGGTTCAGTAAATAGTGCTTATGCTCATTGATGCACATCCAGTTCTACTATTCTTCAAAACTAAGGATATTGTGTTACAATGATCAACCATGAAAGAATGAATGAGTATCCTAAAATTAGGGCAAAAGCTCGACTGGCGTTTAGTGCTAGCAGATCAACAATATTTTCCGGTTGCTCCAATAGCATCAGTCTCCACATAACAACAACATATATAGAAATGTTTCTTCAATGCACACAGTCATCACTAACGCTCAGACTTGATATGTCTCCTTAGGGTTTTAGAAATTATTCGTCACCCATTTAATTGTTGGTTATGTGGCACTATTCGATTGGTACCGTAAAAAAATCACAGAGTTTTGTGTTCTCATCCCACGTGTATTGACAATCAACTCTACAAGAACACTTTATTATGGAATTAATATCATCTGAAGTGTAGAGACTGCAACATCGACTAAAGCGTTGGTGTATGTACGCCATACATCTACTTGCTCCCACGAATATTATACACCACACATCCATATATCCTTTTTGTGGTTACCCTTGCACGCACTTCAGTAACAATTTTTGATAAGCAATTTGATAAGTCAGATTCTCATTTTAAATTGCCAAGTGGTCTGATTTTATGGGGCTTCAAATCTATCTCTAGTCACACTAGGGTTTGGACTCTGGAAGTCAACAGCCTACTTGGCATTGGGGGAATCGATTAGACTACTTACAGGCTTATAGTACACGAACAGAACTAATTAAAAAAAGAACTGCTACAGTTGTGTTGTACGGATGTACTGTACGCGGACGCGATCTACGGCTTTCGTTGATATAATCAACTTAAATGTAAGATCCTAGCCCTCCCTTAAAATCGATGAATGTATTTTAATTTAAGTTTAAAAATGAGGTCAACAAGACTTCACAGAAAAGAAACAAAAAAAAACTAAGTCAACGATCATAGGAAAGATAACGAAAGACCAAGTTGTGGATGGTTAGGATCTCCAGTCAGGAAAATGAACAACGAAAATTGTCTGCATTCCTTTTAAAGGGTTCTATGTATCTAAGATAATTCTTGTAAGGTGAGCGAACCTCTAAAGAATCCTCTCTTGCCACATCGGTCCGGGTTGGGCTTACAAAGTTCAGTTCAAATCGAATCCGAACTCAATTTTGGGCCAAGGTTTCAAGGGTCGCCCCCGATCCGTATCAGGATCGGCCAGGATCAGTCCGATCCCAAGCCATGATAGCAATAGTTCTATGGAGTTCTATGGTGAGTCTTTGGATTGAACCGCTCCAACCGATACCGATACGGATCGATCGGTACATTAATCGATTATGTGACCGGTGCAATCAATTCAATATTTTTTTTTTTGTTTTTTTGTTTAAATTTATAAGTTGAACGGTTCAGATCGGTATCGATCTGGATCTGTGATGACCAATACTGTCGGTCCGATGATCGATCTGAGCCATCCAAATTATAAAACAAAAACTAGGTGATCTCTTTTTTGTTTTGGATCCAGACCGACTAGTACTGGCCGATATCGCTTGTCCGGATTGGGATTGACCGGGATTGGTCCGATTGTCAGTCTGGATTGGGTTTGCTTGAGACCGATCCGCTCGCCGGTCCAGATGGGAATCGACCAAGTCCAGTCCAATCGGCAGTCTAGAACGGGATCAGCCGGGATCCAATCCCGATCCCGAGACGTTAAACCTTGCTTCGAGTTCAAAACTGAGACCGAGGGGTCTGGGCAAATTTATAGCCCTACTTATAATATAGGATGTATATCAAAAGGTCTCATATCAAATTAATGGTTTATATTTGTCAGATAATTTTGCCATGTGGCAAAATTGTACCTGTCACTTTCTGATCACATTTTGATATATATATATAATCAATAATAGAATTTTTAGTATTTCTCATTTGGACAGATTTTCAATTTAGTACTGATCATGGGTCTCCATCTCCCCCAATCCGTATTACAATTATTTATTTAATTTTAGATAAAATTATTATAATTTTAGAGATCAAGAGCAGACGATCACACCGTCCACCACAATCAGATCGTACTTTGTCGAAGATGCATAAGTGAAAGTAACAGGATTTCCACTTCTAATGGCATTACCAAAATTGAGGTACGTTCCATCGCCCAAGGATTTAAGGATTTCTGGTACTACTGTTTGCCCATTGCTTGTTTGCTCCACTTTCATGGAGGGTTCACGTTGGTTCTGTAGGATTTAAATGCATCACCAGTACACAATAATGTAATATAATCATAGAAGAAGAATAAGATTTATGAAAGAGATGAGAAGAACCACAAGAACAGCCCTGAAGAAACTTCAGAATTGTTGCCATGATAATTAGAGTATCCAATTAAAAAAAAAGTTTTATTTTTCCATTTTTCGTAGAATTAATCATTTTTCCATTTGAATGTAATTCATTTTGCCAACATTTTCTTGACATTTGACTATTCATATAATCACTATGTTCCCCGTTTCTATTATTAGCGCTATATTTGTTAAACACCGTTTGCTCTAAACGCTCGTGCTGTTAGAGAAAGGCAAAACAATGTATATCAAATGGTTAAATACTTTCAAACAATGTTATATCAAATGGTTAAATACTTTTCTATAGGGAACAATACATCCGTGGGATAACACAAGGCACACCGAGGCAAACACACACCACACACATCCGTACGGGAACAACACATTCGTGGGAAAATAAACAAAGAAACATACCACCCCTGAGATTCGAACACTCAACTTTCCGCTCTGATACCATGTTAAACACTGTTTGCTTTAAAAGCTTAAGCTGTTAGAGAAAGGCACAACAATGTATATCAAATGGTTTCCGCATTGTCATTTTCTTGATACCACCTCTTGTTATCCCACGGATGTGTTGTTCTCGTGCAGAGCCCGCATGTGCAGGAGGGTATTGAACCATTTGATATACATTGTTGTCCCTTTCTCTAACAACTTGAGCTTTTAGAGCAAACGATGTTTAACATGATATCAGAGCAGCAGGTCAAGTGATCAAATCCTAAGGGCCTATATTTTTGTGTTTATTCTCCCACGGATGTACTATTTCCGTGCGGTTGTGTTTGCCTCAGTATCTTATATTATCCCACAAATGTGTTGTTCTTGTGTGGAGCCAGCACGTGCACAGGAAGATATTGAACCATTTGATATACATTGTTGTCCCTTTCTCTAACAGCTTAAGATTTTAGAGCAAACCATGTTTAACAATATTCCTCGTTTCTATTATAAGCATTATATGTTGTGGTGTCCTGTCTCATAATGGGACGGGATCCACATGTTTTCTCACCAAGCTTGGTGAGAGACAAAAAAAATAAATAAAAAATCAAGCGACTGAAGCCAAAAGGATAGTGTGGAAACCGAAAAGACAAAACGCGTGTATGCATTTTGTTACGTGTTTTATTATGCGTGACTATGCCTATATAAAGGGGCAAGTTTGAACCATTGTACGACATCCAGAGAACTCAGATTTCATAGTTGAAAGAAATTATACACTTCAGAGATTGAGAGAGGTGTAAGACAAGAATATTGTTATTCTTGTAGAGGGATGATAACTTGTGACGTAAAAATCCACAAGTACAGATTTATACTAGTTCGGCTGAAGGTTGACATTGAGGTACTATTACAGTCCTCATACGGATATGTACATACACCTTTCTTTTTTGGTGAAGTTATTGTGTAATCTAAGAGGCACTATCCTCGTGAAGTTGTATCCCCATTATTTCATAGTGGAAGTTTACCTGGACTAGGTCCCATGGTTTTTCCCTTCAAGGGTTTTCCATGTAAAAATTCTAGTGTCAATTTCATTGGTTATTTTTGGGTTTCCGTTTTTTCAGCATTTAGTTATTTCTCATAATTTACATAGAGACAAGAAAAGTCAGTGGTTTTCCCAACACTATAAGCACTTATAAACACTATAAGGCTGCATGTGTGTGACGGCCTGAACCACCTAATATATATATATATATATATAAATTGTGACTCTATCTCTCAATTTGATCGCTAATCAGATTAGATCCGACATCGATCATGTTTGTGATGTTTGCTTGGTCCTAGTACCTTGCATAGTAGTTTAGCCTTTGTGTGTTGGAACTAATGGCAAAGTTATAAAATTTTAATTGGAATGAGGTGTATGGTTCAGATTGAAGTGGTTGATATTGAATGGTTAGAATGTTGACACATGGCATGTAATTGGTTTGAATGAGAGAGAATGAGAGAATCTCGTGTTTTGGCCTAATTTGGTTTTTTTGTTTGCTTGGTTTGAGAACTTGGAGAAAGTAGAAGAGAAGGGCTTGCATCTGCTACGCCTGTGTTGGATTTTTGCTCAATTTGAAGAGGCAAGTATAAATTTATGAATGCAACTAGGTTCATCTTAGATTTTTTGAAATTTTCATATTTTTCAAGTTCATGTTTGTGTTTTATGATGAATGAATGGATTTGATGCTAGATAGTAGTTTAATAATGTGTTTTCATGCTTGAAAATGGTTCATATTAGACTATGAATGATTTAGGTATTGGGAGGTTTGGTTTAGAGGAAAAATCCTCTCATTTTAGCCTATTCGCGACGTTTGGCGGCCTCCTTGGCACGCCGAATGGGTCGCTGAACACCTTCTGGACCAAGGGCGAACTTCTCGGCATGCCGAATAGGTCGCTGAGTATGAATGCTTCTGAGTAGGTCGCCGAGTTTCGGTTCGGCGCTCCGAAATGGACTTCGGTGTGCCGAAGAGTCCGCCGAAAATGAGCCCCTGGAATTGTTGTCGAATCTCAGGGAGGTTCGTCGAAGAAGTCGCCGAGGTAGGCGTCGGTGCGCCGAAGAGTCCGCCGAATTTGACAAAATCAACTGATGGTTTGATGTTTGTTATTTGACATACAATTGCATAGTTTGTGGTATGATTTTATATTATATGCACCCAAGTATGATTGATAGTGGAATTGATATCTTGAAACTTAAATAAATGAGATACTATGTAGAATCACATGGAAATGTGCAGAATGCCTATTCTAGTTAGTTATAATGCACCTTGTACATTATGAATTAGATGTTTAGTTAATGTGCACCACTTCACAACACTTCATTGACTCTAGGCCATAGATGGTCGAAGAATATGACCCTGTATTCTGAGACCTCGTGGTTGAGTCTCGTGAATTGAAATGAGAGTGATGTGACTCCACATCTAGTGAGGAGACTGGCAGGACTGAGTTGAGGGAGTAGCTAACCCAATACACTCTCCCTTTGCCTAAGGGTGTTGGACCCAAGGATCAGAGAAAGATCTCTGTAGTTTGGTCAAGTGTCGTGTTTTCTTGAGGGATACCGCACGTGGGTGCAAGTCTCGGTATACGTACCAGTGAAAAGAAATAAATGGGAGGATTGTGCCTCCTAAGTTGAAAACCCTTAAAACTATGTTGTACACATAGAATAGTTCCATTCCTTGGACCGTTACGACGGGGGGATGATTTCAGGTTGCTGGAACACCCTGGGGAGAATTCAAGTTGTTGGGACACCCCGAATAGAGACTGGATTTGGAGAAAAGATGACACATTGACACTCTAACAGAGTTGCATTTGCACAGTATATTAGATTATTTGTTAGCTCACCTTGGTGATTTCTGTAACTTAGGTGCACAACATGCATAATAAATAATTTACCTCATGCATTGCATTTGTTATGTCTTCTTTATTTCCTTGGAGTGAGAATGTTGTGAATGTATAGTCTCTAGAACAACCTTATACATTCTTGAATTTATTCCCTTATTGGCTTATAGCTCACGTTTTTTAGCAAACATTTCAGGACATTTAGAGGAGGCCATTGCTGACGAGAGCGCTGCTAGAGAAGAGGTCTATGAAGAAGAAGCCGAACTCTACTCTTACGAGTAACCAGATTTATAATGTCTATAAAACATATTGTAAATACTCTGATATTTTGGGATTTGTGATATTCTGGAGATACTTAGGATAGTATCTACAGAAAATTCTGATTTTTGGGCTTTTCCGCTGCTTATATTGTAATTAGGTATAACAACACTTTCATATTTCCTTTTGTGAATGAAATATTTTTCATTCCTACTTTAGCTATAAATCAACTACCACTCTCTTTCCAAGAGAGTGAAGGTTACAATATGGAACTCATGGGTTTGGGTTGTGACATTTGACTATGATGGTTAATGAATGACTATTTCGTACTAATTTGAATGCTATAATTAAAATGCTAATGGTGTGGTTGTGTGTCCCACCCAATGATAATGATAAATAACATATAATGTGTAGTTAATGTGTGAAATATATCTTAATGATTATTTGGACTTCAATAGGTTTGAATACCACAGTGTGATGGCATGAGCTAGTTAAGACTATACTATGATCAACTGGAAATGTTTCAAGTCAAATTGAGATAATGTCATATCAAGTGAATATAATCGAAGTTGAGAATGTTACGGTCTTCAATAGTCGGTGTGATTGTTCTGATCTGAAGACTTTTGCCTTAGGTAATTTCGGGGACAAATTTATTTTAAGGGAGGAAGGTTGTAATGACCAGAACCCAATAATTCCTATTTCTAATTATTAAAAATAATAAAAATAATTTTATCAAATTTATTGGGTATTTTTCTGAAATTAATTATGATAATCCTTAAGCTGATTAGAACACTGGAACTATTTTCGAAATAAAATATATGTTTTGGGGGTTTAAGTGTGTGTAGGATACATTACCGTAAATTATAAATTTGAATTTCAAACTTTACCATAAGAAGGTGCGTGGATGTGGGGTACTGGGAGTGAGAAGGAAGGTTTCCATATCAATCTTCCTCACCTTCCCATCTTGTAAGAATCATTTACGAGGGTTTCTATGAGGGTTAAGAAGAGAGAAGGGTTAGAGATCTAACCCTAGCCATCCCCTTATAGTGTAGAAGAAGGAAAAAGGAGAGAAAGGAAAAGGAGGAAGGAAGAAGAGAAGTCTACAGATCAAAATCTCAGCACAAGAGAGGTAAGTCTTATTTTTTGTATAATTCGGCATAGAACACCGTGTGATTTCTGATTTGTGTGTTTATGTCAAGATGCTCGATTTTCCGATATGATTCGTATTATTCAATGATTCGTGTGTTTTAATTGATTTGATTCATGTTTTAAATGCTTATGCTTGATCTATGTGTTTTCGGATTGAATGAGTTCGATTTCTTGACCTTTGAGAACAATTCTGAAATTGTTGTCTCGAGACCCGTCGGCAAGCACCGTTCCATCGACTAGGTTGCCGACAGGGGGATGAAATACATAGGTTTTACCCAATCGGGCGGCACCGGCACACCGGCCAAGCTGTTGATAGGGGTATGTTTCTGAGGAATTAAGGTGGTTGGGAGGGGCGGCATGAACCTGATGAGTGTGGAGTTGGTCTATTGAGACCAAAAGAAGGTCAATGGGCTTGGTCCCACCTGCGGGGGACCAATTTTGATTTCCGCGGCACACCCCAGCCCTGCCGACCAGACTTTGAATTGGGGTTCCTGACTCCACATGTTTGGTGATTGGTACCATAGACTCCCTATGATGTTATACTAGATTTGAGATTGTTGTGGTATGATTTGTTCACTAGTTATGATACTTATGATGGTTTCAGGTAGATTATCCGTGTATATGGGCACGTGGATAGTTTCTGAAGGGAATTATCATTGGAAATCCTAAGGTAGTGATTTCGTGTACGCAATGTCGATGTAGATTGTTAAGTGGGCCCAAGAAGTGAAAACAAGGATTCCTTGCGAGGTTCTTATGAGGTTGACTATACCTATGGGTTGAAAGTCCCATTTAAATAAGTGTAGGATTCTTGCGAGGTCCTATAAGATTGGATAGACCTTGGGCTCAGCTCCTAAAAAATCAGCAAGTGGTGGCCTTTGTACCATGGGTTAGCGACCCCAAACGAAGAGAGGGGTATCCGGCTACTCATGGTGACCTTCTTGATATTGAAGTATGATGGGGGTCACTTAACATGAGACATTAGCTTGGTTCATTTCATTTCATAACTCATTCGCATTCTTTTGATTGAGCATATCATGTAGGACATTTAAATGACACTTTCTCATAGCATGCTTCATATCATCCATGAATCAACATATGACATGAGTTTCCCGTTATCGTACTTCTTTAAATCTTTTATTTAGTTTTACTAGTGGTGTTTGATGAGGATTGGTGACAGATATGTCAATTACTGAGCATTCCAAGCTCACACGACTTTTCATGTTGCAGCATGAGATGAGATGATGAAAGATATGGCTTGATGCAGGTGATCATTTCTATTTTGTTTAGAACTTATGATTTTATTCTCGTGAACAAGTTTGGATGTAATGGCATTATGTCCTTTTTGGATTACTTTGTTTTCTTTTGGGAATCATGGCTCTGCTGAAGTCATGGAATTATATGTAATTTCATTTTGTTAGCTTCCGTACTCTGTAAATGTTAATAAAAGTAGTCTTATTGCTTTTATTACTATGTGAATGATATGGTGATCCACATTCCATGGTTGGAATCCGAAGGTCTCACCTTGAGATCCGTGCTACCTGCATAGGGATTTGTGCCACAGGTTTCGGGGAGTGAAAAAAATACACTCTTCTTTCCCTCTAATGTTTATAAACTAAGAGTGTTACCCTAAAAACGGATCATTTCGCTCATACATTTTCAGAAGAAAATGCACACTCCTCAAAACATTCTATACCACAATAATGGAAACTCAGCTAAGATCCATCGGATGGATGGATAAAGAGTGCAATCATAATCGACCACGAGGCAACATCAATAACCATTATCACATTTCAACAATAATAATAATCCATGCCATGCTAACAGTTGCCATTCATGCAAGCACACATCCAATCCAAACATGTAATCATGCACATAGAAGTTGAAGAGGTGTCTTACCCTTAAACGTCAAGTTTTATTCATCTCCCCTACGATCATATAAGTCACATTCAATTGATAGGTGGGTCTTGGTTCAACTGATGATGATCCCCATCATCAAATAACACTCATTTATTATCAATCCTCACATACACGCATGTATAACCAAGGAGTACAGTACCTACAACGCCGCTCCCTTTTAGTGGATTGTAATAGGTAGCACAAATCGGGGCTCCCCTCTCCGGCGTACTGCCATTCCCACTCTTTTTACATAGTCCACCGCCCCAAAGGACTTGGCACATGTACAATGTCTAACTTGAACTGAACATAGTCTTGGCAGGGACGAGGTTATTCAAGGTTTGAACAACAAATCAATCTAACAATAGTCAATCCCTCCATAAGACCAACTACAGGATCCCACCGTATGCTTACTATTGCCCATTCAAGTTATAGGTTTCACAGGTAATTTATTTTAGATTCAATTATTAATATATTTACCCGTTATGTTTCAATTTGCAGATCAACCTACTTCAATCGTCTCTATTTCCCAAAAGACCGCTTGTGAGGTTCGCCCACTCTGGGTCACTGGAACTCTCTACGATGTCTTTTAAATGCAGTGTACATTCTTATTGATTATAATAAATAATTCTTCTGAATTACATAGTTAATTATCTTTTAAATATCTAACTATAATAATTTTAATAAAATTACTGATTTTTGAAGACTCGATGCTTATTAATATTTATTTAGAATTTAATATTTACCAATTTGATTTAATTTAAAATTTAGATTTATTTTAAATTTACAACAATGCTTAAGGTTTCATATTTTTTAATTAGAGATTTAAATAATATTTTGATAATATTTTGTTTAATTTAATTTATTTTAGAATTTAATATTATTTAAATTTTTAATTAGGATTTAGCTTGAAATATATTATTTAAATTGGGGTCTATATATAATTGCGAAAACTTAGTGGACTTCTTTCCAAATTTTTTAGATTTTATTTTAAATTTAATTATTTAATACTTTTGTACGGATAAACATCACATTTTCTGATGTATAGCCACTTACTAAGCGGTTTAAATATCATTTTTTTAAATGTTAAATTTATGCCGGTTTGGTTGGTGCTTTGGCAGGTGGTCGGTTAACCAACCCCGTGTGCTTGGCTAGCCAAAGCTAGCTCAACAGTACCCTTTGCTTGTTTGAGACAATTAGCCATTTGACCTATCAAATCTAATCCCTTTGCAACCAAATTTCGAGTGTAGGTTACTTAGATCTAATTAAGTGTTTCTAAGTTTTGAATTTGATTTAATTGGCAAATTAGTTGTTCTGTTCTCACATGTTCTAATTTTCCTTTTTTTATGAGCAGTTTTGGTAGATTAAGCATAGTTTTCTTATTTTAATGATTTGATGTTCAAACCAGTTTTAAATGATTCTTATTTTATTTTTTTTACTAATACGAATTAACTCCCTTTGTTTATATTCACATCTAACTTGTTTACCATGACAGACACTTGTTCTTGTTTTGCTTCTTTTCTGAACAGTTTCGTAAAGTAAGCATATTGTTTTTCATTTGTCAAATTTTTAAGCTCAACCTTGTTTAATTAAATATTATTTTATTTTTTTAATTATACAAATCAATTTCCTACCATTATATTGACAGATTGTACATTTTAAATTATCAAATGGCCAATTGTTTTACATACACTTGTAAAAATGATAACTTCATGCAATAAAATCTAGTTAATTCGATGCAGGAGAGTGCTACGAATTACATATATAAGACTTGTATAACAAATTTTAACCTTTTGATCAAGTTTTACAGTCTTCTCCCCTTTTGTCTCCTCTTTTTTTCACCAATTTTCTTCTATTTTATTGTTTTTATAGTTCAGTTTTATGTTCGCATTGTTTTGGCCGAGTTGGGGAGAGATTGGGATGTCCTCTCCTCTCTTCCAGTCTGTCTTTTGCCCTCACCCATCGATTAAATGTATCTTTTATGTTCGGGTTCATTTTATCCCAACATCTTTTACAGACATACAATTTGTCTAATGCTCAAGTTCCCTCTCGAATATCCATGCCGTACATGCAAGATTAATATTATGCAACACTTGCATCTTCTGGTTTAAATCATCATGCAACCGGGCCAGTGCAATGCTCAGGTTCCCTCTCGAATATCCATGCCGTACATGCAGAATGTTTATGATTTATAAGGCTAATTGAATCAGAAACAAATAGGGATTTAAACAAAAAATTAGAGATTAAAAAAATACAAATAATGCAATGGATTGTTGTATTATTATGAAATAAGAGGAATTCAAATAGATGAAAGGAATTCAACATTAAGGATTCAACAAAAGTTTAAAACCACAAAAAACATAATGAAAATGGATATTAAGGATTTAAATTACATGCACAAACCTAAAATTATTTGTTTAAAGAAAAAAAGGAATAGATTACTAAACTACAATAATGCAATGTAGATGATTTGTTGTATGCAAACTCATTAAACTGGAAGGTACGAGTTGAAGAGAAGATGGATGTTTGAGAACATGTGGAAAGGACAATGGCTGCCTGAGCATGGTGTCGGAGTATGCGTGGAAGAGATAATGGTTGCCTGAGCAAGAGTGGAAAAGACGATGGATGCTTGAGCATGAGGAAGGGATGCAACGGAGTTGCTTTGCCTTCAACCACAAGACTGTTTTTTGCTATAACAGTTTTAGGAAAACAAAAGGATAATGAAGATGTAATAATCCAAACTAATTCATATAAAAAATAAGGGTTAATTTAAAATTTTGGTAAATTGTCTACAATGTTTGACTTTGACTTGTTGTGATTGGTGGGTTTAACTACATGAAACTAAGTGCAACACACAGAATCAAAATTCTCATAAGTTATAATGGGTGGCTAGGATTTTGTAGGAACTCTTAATCTAATTTAATGGCTGAGATTTAATAAAGGAATAATAATCTAACAAGGATTAGCTTAGATAAGGAGTAACGATTAGTACAACTATAACTAGGACACTTAATCTAATGGTGTAATGACCCGAACCTTTAAAAAGAATTATTATTTTAATTTTCTAGTTTAAAGTTAAAATATTATAAGTAAAAGGGTATATTTATAATTATTTTATATTTGACTTAGGGGTTAAATTGTTATTACCTTTAAAATGGGTTAATAACTAAAATTTAAGAATTTTCTCTAAGAGCCAAAAAAGTGTTCAGCACAGTTTTAATCAAAGACTTAGCTAGCAAGCTAGCTTTGGAAATCATCAAAGACTTAGCTAAGAAGTCTAGCTTTGGAACTTACCAAACAAAGCTTAATTTCAACAAACCTACCCTATTAACTATAAACCTAGGAAATGCAAGACTAAACTTACATAAGAATACAAAAGAGATGGGGAATTGGCTAAGACACAAAAACAAAAGAAAATCTGAACCTTGGGTGAAACTCTGCAGAAAACTAATATGGAAGAAAGAAGAAGAAAATGAGGAAGGAAGAAGCAAAAATCAGAAATCTAAATCTTATACAAGTAAGTAGTTTATCTGGTAGTCTACAATGATCAGTGATTAAAATTTTATTAATTTATTGATATTAATTATCACAAATATATATTGATGTCTTTGTTAGAAATTCTGAAATTTAAGAAAAACATAATATAACCCTTCTACAATTTCGATCATAGCACATGTGTAGCCGATTGTATAATTTTTTTAAAAATTTTATTTAGATTCTATGGTTTGTTAGGAACATAATGCAACTAGTTTCATTAGATTTCATAAATAATTAAGGAAGTTATGAATTATTTATTGCAGCTGTGTCAATATCATTTACTGCAGAAACAGAACTTGTCACCTCATATTCGTCCACTAAAACACGGATCCTACACATTTTTATCTATTTATTTAATATTTCTTCTATAGTAATAGTTGCGTTAAGATTTCAAAAAACTAATTTTGAATGCATTCCTCTATGTATTTAAATAGTTATGATCACAATACTGAGCATGTGTCAAAATCATAAAACCCAGAAAACAGAATCTATAACCTCATGTTCTTCCACTAAAACACAAATCCTACACATTTGTATCTATTTATTTAATATTTTTCCTATAGTCATCTTTGAGTTAAGATTCCAAAAAACCACGTTTTAATGGATTCCTCTACGTATTTAAATAGTTATGATCACAATACTGAGCATGTGTTAAACATCATACCTAGAAAACAGAACCTGTATCTTCTTGCTAAACTAACAAAATACCGATTCTATATTTTTTTTATATTTTTTTTATATTTTCATATATTTATCTTTGAGTTAGGAGTGTTACGAAACAAGAATGAGTTAATTCTGATGTGTAATTAAATAGATATGGCCA